>JAUZND010056165.1:0-18782 GCA_034780555.1 Coelogynopora nodosa
ACTCAATCAACTTATAGAGTTTCTGAAAGTGCTGTGGACCACTCATGTTACCCGAGAAGAATGTTCTAAATTGGTGTTCTCCATGCCTTGCCGAGTAGCAGCGGTAATCAAAAACAAAGGTTACCCTATTAAATACTGACTTGTAAGGGACTACTTTGCAACTATGTTGTTACTTGTTACTGTCTTGTAAAGCGTATTCATTTATTTAACTGTTTTGCTAAATTAAATTATTTAAAAAAAATTAATTTGATTTTTCATAAAAATTGGTTGGTGTTGCTAAACTTTCCGCAGGGACTGTAAGTTATATATATATGGCTAGTGATGACAAATAGTGTATAACACATTATGACTTTTTAAAATGCTAGTAAAAAGGTATTCCCTTCAATATTTCAATTAATTATTATATATAATGATGTCCACATTTGTATTACTTGGCAATTATTTTGTGAATGGTAATATTTCATGATTTAACAAATTATAAGTCATTAATTTTTAAAATATGTGAATATATAATGTTTATATATTGTTTGTAAAGTAATGTCTAATAATAAAATGTATGTTTATTCGGACAAATGCAGATATAACAATATAATTATTACATAACAAGGCGAGTACTGCCATTTTTCATCTAGGGGGTCCATTTCCACTGATTTCCAAAATTTCCTAATAGTGTCACAAATTTCCTAATAATACATCAATTTTTGGAGGCCATTGCACCCTTTCCCTTGCACAAATTTCCTAATAATACATCAATTTTTGGAGGCCATTGCACCCTGAAACCCTGCCAGTACCAGCCATGCATAATATAATTTCAACTAACTATAGTTAATGTTACTTACATAAAATAACTACATTTCATTTTTTTCACCTATCTAGACATCCTGGGATAGAATCAAAAACTTTTCTGCATAAAGTAGGCTTAATTATGGCAATAGTTAGCCTTTCTGATAGCACATTTGAGTTCATGTATTGTAGTTTGCTTTATGGAATACAACTTTTAAAAATCCAGAAAAAAGTTGAGTGGGGTTATAATTGGCAACTACTGAGTCTATTTTAACCACATTGTCTACCAGTTTGAGTATTATTAAAATAGAGTCAGCAAAATAAAGGACTGGGTTATATGGTGGGACAAGTACCATAGTTGGCCCTCAACGAAAGTTATTTATTGTACAACATTCTTATATTTTTACCTCTTTATTGCTCAGAGTAATTTAATTATATTGTCACTCTATTGTTGATAACAAATTTAGATTGTCCAACTAACAAAAATTTATACTGCCATGGCATGTATGGGAAGTTATTGTCCAACCATCCATGAACATCTTGCAAACTGAGATAAAGTATCATCTTATTTTAAAATAAAGTTCTTACTGTAAATTTGGGACCACAACTATTCTCTTAGAATATGATTAATGTTTGATAATAAATTTAATTCATATGATCTGTTTTTCTATGTTTTTAACTATTGTGTAGTACTTTATGAAAATTCTATATATTAGAGGACCATAACTAAAACAATGTAACCATGGCAATACGTCATGTAATTTTTTATAGTAATTTCTGCTTCATTTTGAGTAGGGTCTGCTGCATAGACATTACTAATAATTATTAGTATTTTAATGTATTCCTGCTAATTTATTTGATTATGAAATTAGAGATTTATGTGAATACATTGGATTCATACTTGATTATATAGATGGTTTCAAAATGTTTGGCATTATAATAAAATTGCAATAAAATAAATGCAACATTTCATTTTGTCAACTGAAGAATGATTATTACAACTTTATCCTCATATTTGAGAATAAATTATTATGTATCTTTTTATATGATTTATTTAATCATTTATTCCATTGCATTTTTTAAAAATTTATAAAGTTTTTAGTTTTTGTTTACCTTTAAATGTTTTTTCTGATACATATTATATAAGACTGAATATAAAGAAACTGCTAAATTCATATTCCTTTATACATACAAGATTCAAGACTTTTATTGAGTAATGTATTATAAAGGATTCTGAAATAATGGGGAAAGTGTAACTGCTCATTTTCAGAGAAAAATATATAATATTTATTAGCAGGACACATTTCCACTCTCTCAGGCAATCTAATTTGTCAAATAATTGGATATATAAATACATTTTCAATTGAGCAAACTGAGTTGTTTTCTAATGATTTATTATTCTAATGCTATGGAAAAGAAAGAGCTTTAATTTATAAATAATTTCATTTTTGATACCAAAGAGATACAAGTTATCTTTCTGTAAATTTTCAATATTATAACTTTCATAGTTAATGAGAAATGTTAAATATTAATTATCTAATACAATTTTCTTGGCTAAAAATGTTTTCAAAATGTTATGTTCATCACATATATAGGGGTTAATAGACACAAATAAAAACAATTCTTTACACTTTTGAATTATTTAGTTTTCATGAAAATTAATAAAAATTAAACGATGTTGAACGAAATCCACTGAGGATGGTAATTCATTTAATAAATTAATAACCTCCAAGTTTTGTTGTAAATTTTGAAAAGTGTATAAATATCATTGAATAATTTTATCAATTAATATACTAATACAATATTTTATTAAAAATCAAATTGTTCATGTCTTAATAATATTTTATGAAGGTTATAAATTCTTTTATTTTCTTCACGTCATATTGTTAAACAGTTTTAGTTTAGTTTTTGTTGTGTTAAAAACTGCTGTTGATATACCTATTCATATAATACTAATTAGAAACTAGTTGTTCATTTGTTTTATTTTAGTCCGTTTATCACATTGAAAGCTTTTCAAAATATATGATTTCTTTCTTTATTGCTGATATGCAGAATCATTCTTTTTAAAGTATCTCGTTGTTTTATTTAATATGTATAACGTTGAATACTATTTAAAAATAAGAACATATTATCGACTGACAAAAGTAATGATAAGTAACCTTTGTTTCTCTACATTTTCTCTACAATCAAAATTTTTTGCTAAAAGCTAAAGCGGCATATTGAACAATAAAAATAAATGAGAAACTGTAGAATAACCATTAGAATCCTTTCTATATTGTATAATGTTACTAAATAAACCGTAAAAATATAATTTGGTATTTATTAAAAATTTAAGTTTTAATTGGATCGTTACAGTTTATATTTGTCATATATATACACATCTGAAACAATATATTGTATAGCTGCATGAGAGTATTCACTTTATTTCATGCATCAAACTTTTCATAAGTTAAGATGGCCTATCGAATTTACACATAAATATTATTATGAACTAAAAAATTTATCTTGGATATTATACTTTTTCCTTTAATTTTTTAGTTGAAAGTATTAAAATTCGGGCACTGACTTGTCTATAATGAAAAAATAGACATTGAATTTAATAAATTTCGGACAATGAGCAGATTTCAGTTATAACATTTAAACTATGTTAAATATATATTGAATAATTAATCAAATAATGATATTAAATGATAGAATTCTTTTCAGAAACTGTATTTGGCATATTTTTATTCTACCGACAAACATTAATGCAATTTATTCACTATTATTTTGATAAAGTTATAAAAAAGTTGTTATTATATTTTAGTAGCAATATAGTAATTATTTGAAATAATTGTCTTAATAGAAACCCTAAACATTGTTTACTATAATGTGAAGGTAACACCTTTATATGCAATATATTTCCTAGCCTTTGTATTTTATTGTTATTAAATCAGTTTTGTATTGTATATTTTTTTAAATAATTGTAAACACACTTTGTAAACGCACTTTTTTAATCGAGTAAATTTAACATTGTGTTTTTTTAAGATTTCAACTTCATTTTACATATACCGACTTAATTGCGATTATAATAATACTTATCTTATTATAATATGTGAAATGTGGCTTTGAGTAATTCTTTTTAGTTACAGAATTGCCATAACCAATTAGTGTTTTCCTATTGAAGTCAATTTATTTTTCAATTACAGATGATATCAAGCGTGTGTATGCAAACTGGTTAAATATATGAACAAGATAAAAAGAGGGAAAATTCCATTGATGTCTCGCGTTGTGTTATGTGCACATATTGCAGAAAGTACTGATAAATGAACTGATTTCTATTTTACATTTACTTTCGCTAAAAATTCATCAAATCAAAAGAAACCAGTTACCTGGCTAAACCTTCTATTTTTTCTTGTATGTATGATGATGATCAGAAGGTTTTCTATGATGTTTCGATTTACTTGTTATTTCATCATTGCCTCCTATAGTTTTTTTATCGGCTAGTTAATAACGCAGTTCTATTTCCTTATAAATATGTGATCATCGCTTCGCGTACCTATTCATTTTAATTGTGACATATATAAATTTATGCATTTTTTATTGTTGGCGTCTATGTGTGCAGTATTATATAGAGGTAGGGCCTAGTTTATTATCTATAATACACTTTAACTAATGAAATAATTTTCTTTTGGTTTTTATATATTTATAAAATGAGTCCAATTACTTTTCTATTTCTAAAACTGCTTCAATTATAAATATATTGTTTTTTATTTATTTATCGCTAAAAGGCATACAGTCGATCTAATTTTAAGGGGAAATTAATTTTCTTATAAAGAATTCAAGTCTTGTACATTAACATAACAAAGCGTGATCAATAATGAAAAGTAACTATCTCTTACTAAAGTTACCATGTTATATTATTTCCTCATCCATTTCATTTTCTGAAAGTTGATTTACTCACAAGATCGATGATATAGCATACTTTTTGTCTCATTTCATGGATTGCTTGGTTGTACAGGGATATCAGTTGCCCAATTAAACATTTACACTAGAACTGATTTTGGTTAGATTAAGTTTGTCTTGAAGTTCTAAAAGCTTTATGCTTCGATGTCTATAAAATGCTCTATATAATGCAACATGCAAAACACCAATTATTTTGTTTCATTACAACTTTATGCTAATTTAATTTTCACCACGGAAAATAATAATACACACTTATTGCTCAGGTATATTTCATATTGAAAAATATTATCTACGTAATGAAAAAGTATATTAGGTTTTATAGAATTATATAAAATATTAAATAACTTACGTTATGGTAAAGCAAAATAGCTTTACGAAAAATATTTATTTGTTTTAAATATTACGTTTACCCTCTACTTCTACCATGTTATTTGCAGATACACTTTTAAGTATTTTAGTTCAATTAACTTTATTTAGCTGATACGCATTTTTAAATTATGAATTTAGTTATTTTTCCTATACATTATATAAGGTACATTTTAACAATAAACATATTATATTTAGAACTGTCTCGTTATTTCAGCAAATAATATTCATCAGTATCATCTTGATTCTTAACTTCGATTCCAATTCTGTGTTGTGTTATTCGTTAGCATGATTTGTCTTAGTTATTCATTCTTCTTCCATGCCACAATTCCTCACTACTCGCATTATATATAGGGTAATTTACTTGCATGTCACTAGAAAGGAGGATTCTCTCCGCAGTCAGCCTGCAAGGCGCGCTACTCGTTATGTTAAACCCTATGCCGGATTAGTAAGCCTTTCCCTATTCTGCACGTTTGTCGTCTGTCTACCTCACTCTTCCTTAAGGGATCTTATCCACTTTCATGGGGTGTGAAATATATCGACCCCGCCTCAATTTAGAGCGCTAATGATCACCGTATTTGTGGATATATATAGCACCCTTGTTTTGCCTCCAACCACCGCACCACGATGTCATGCAGCTATGAATTATGATCGACCGGGAATTCCAGTCAGCAGCAGCAGCAGCCAGTCAAGCGTGACCGGCGGCGATCAGCAACAGTCACGCTATGACTTCCACCCGCCCGCCAGCGCCTCATCTCTCGCCTGTCGCCTCCCCAGTGCTCCGCCCACCGCGGTCTACAAGTGGGAAGCACCCGGCATGACCTCCTCCACGTCCACCGCAGTCACCGCTATATCCGGCCCCACTCCCGAGGTAATGTCAGCAGCGCCTCTGGCACCCCGCACCAGTGGCGGTATCGGGTGGTTCGGCGGGCTGGGTGGAATAGCGGGGATTGCGGCGGCCGCGGCTCAACAGCAGGGGAAGCCGCTTAATCTGGCCACCCTAACGCTAGCCGCCCAGTCGCAGGCCAATAGGAAGCGGGCGCCAGTCCGATCGCAGTCGGCCAATCCCCGGCCGCCACGTGCTCTTTTCTGTCTCACACTGCGCAACCCAATCAGGAAGCTGTGTATCAGCATTGTGGAGTGGAAGTATCCTTTTAACAGTACTGTATATGTCAAATGGTGTGTGTTGGAAAGTAACAAATGTGCACTTTTAAAGGAGATCGATCAGTTTACTTAAATTTATAGCTTTATTAGTTATACAGTTATATTGTATAGTATGCGTAAACCAATATTTAATCATCCCTTTTTTAGCATTCAGAGGGAGTTAAAAAATTATTCTTTTCATAACCGGAAACATAGCCAGGGCAATATCGTGTGATTTATCTGCATTTTATTGGTGCTGCATAATTTATTATGTTGGCAATTTTTAATGTAAATATTATTCATTAGATAATTTAATCGTAAAAAGTTACGTTTTTTTAGTACTTGTTAATTTTAGAATTATTGTTATAATCTAAATATTCAATTGTTTTGACTTTTCTCTACAAATTTAATTTAACTACCGTAATTTGTTAAATAAGTATACATGAGTTTTAACATTATTGTTTATCGTGTTATATATTATTTATAGTATAATGCGATAAAGCTGTTATAATAAAAGAACCATATTATAGGACAGAAATAGAGTTTTGTAACAAATTCTACATTACCTGATTAATCCCTGTACATATCTGAACATAAGGTGTGTGACTCTAGTAGCTTGATATTCCAAATACTTGATACTCCTGAATAAATAGTAACATTTTGTTACTATTTGGTTTGTATCCTGTTTGTATTACTTTTTGTAGTATAAGGGAAACACAGCTCGAAATGTATCTTATAGTTTCGATCTTTGAGATGATAGTTTTGTGTGGTCCTCTTCCTTTTTCAGCAATTTATTTTTCTCATCAACAATTTTATACTATCTTAATATCTGAATATTAGTTTGAATTTTCTTCGTCTTATTGAACTGTATATTACAATATAAAAGGGAAATTAAATGTGTACAGTATACATATACAATGTAATAGAAATATAAACAAACCACTCAGTAAAATCAACCGCTACATTAAAAGTGTTAGCTCCGCGAATATTCCTCAATTCGTTCAATTATGTCAACTGTCAACACTATCCGTTACGTTGTCTAATTGATTGTACCTACTACCCTGGGGTTCAATCTCCTCGGTAATCTGTATAGGTTATAGCCATAATACAGGGTGTCCATTGCCCCGGCACTGGAGGCTTAGATAAGTTATCACCGCTTCATTAATCCTTCGATGATCACTTCAGTTCTAACTTCTCAAGGAAGTGAAGTGAAGTACTTATGCACTGTACCGTTTCTCTCTGCCACTCTCACGCGCGCTCTCACTCGGTGAGTAGCTCCTATAAGTAGGTTGGGTCCTGAAGCGACCTAGGAAGTTAGCTGACCGTATAGACAACTTACCATGATGGCAGTCAGGCATGGAATATCATCACTTTAGCACCGGCATCTCGATTTTTATTCAATTTAGTTTGACTGTCCGTTTGCCTGCATGCCTTTCTGCCAGAAAACAACAACAGGGGAGAATTGAAGAATCTTTTATCGATTTCTGTTTTGTTTGTGAATGAAACCTATATTTATTATTATATAGCGGTTTATAATATAGTTAGTAAATACAAACTAAAATTTTCCATTTATCGAATTATGCAAAGTTGACCGATTTATACATACATAGTATTATATCAATTTTTTAAATGTTATACCATTAAATATATACTATACTATATATATGTAACACATGTATACTTTTTGCACGCATCTATAGGCGCAATATCTTCATTTATAGTCTCTAAAAATGTCAAAACAATTGTTTGATGAATTCAGCTGCCACTTTTTTTTAACTCCAGTTGAATGTATATTATAAATAAACTATATTTTATATATAGTACACTAAAAATAACCTTCCCCGAACTATGTTAATATTTATTACATCGGAGATTTAAATATATCTCGTTTAATAATAACGTTTGTTGAGTAACTAATGGATTACTTTTTGAATCTCTTCCCCCTTCGTTCTTATAGTGAGTATGATTAGAAGTTATTTAACAATTGTTTCTAAGTTTATTGATTTAATCCTTATATATGTAAAGTATGCGTTCTTATAGTTTTATTGCTAAATGTGTGTATAAAAAAGTATATAAACACGTTAAACTAAATTATTTTGAGACTATTACTCGATCAGTTTCAATTTTTATGGTTTATAAAAGTTTTAAAGGTCATGTAGTAAATTGCAGTGTGTGCTTTTACGAGTTCTAGTACGAGCTCTCTTTTTTTGTAACTTTTTACAATACATTATTTTAGTTTTTTGGTTATTTGAGTATTTTTTTAAAGTTGACTATCGTGTACTTGTTGTAAATTTGTACAGGAACCTTTTAATATTAATATATATTATTATACAGGAAGATTATTTCTACAAAATAATATGGTAGTTCACAATTAATTATGTATTTATTACATTCGTTTTGTGTGTAAAATGTTTAATTTAGAAAAAATAAGTATGCTATATGCACATTTAGTGTGCTATAGCCAAACGTTTTTGACTATTATAGGGTTTATACTTTTGTATATAGTTGAAACATTTTGTATGTTTATATTGTTATGTCTAAATTATACCTTGCATTTATTAATCATCAATAATAAGTATCATTTTAATAACAGTGTAATAGCTATTGTATTGTATACTTCTATAGATTTTAGATAACTTTTTCAACAGGGCAGTAAATAATTTATCAGTTAACGTACCTGCCTTTTTTGGAAGCCTATATTTAGCCTTATTCTTGGGTGTAAATAATCTAGTATCACACACTTTAATCTGAGTGAGGTGTAATGAACCTCTAATATGAGCCGTTATAGTTAATGAAATGTTACCGCCAGAAGTTCTTTTTGAATTTAAATTTAATTATTTCATTGGAAGGGTCATCTATAGTTCACCACACAAATGGATGGGTAGGACTTTTACCTATTTTGTTTTAATTTTTCGGCATCATTAATTTCAATAAAGGTTAAAGGTCTGTGCTCACCGAACGCGACGCAACGCGGAATTCTCTTTAGAAATGTTAATATAAAAAGAGGAAACCTACAAAATATAAACATTTTAACTATGGAAGCCGAAGATGTCGTATTACTGTTACTTATTCCAATTAATACAATATTAGTTATTTAAAATATAATCACAATAATACTCGTATAACAATAAGTACAGTTAATATTTTAAAATATTGTCGACTATAATGTACAAATATAGGCCTATAATTATATAAAGAAAAACACGAACTAGATAACCAAAATATAAATAATTTAGCCTATTTTTTGGGTTTTCGGGAAAACATTAACTTTGGGGAGTTGTGTATGATATGTTCATAATTTATTTGCTAACAGTCACAACAACTATTATTAAAATACTGTGAACTAGCTTAAACATACAATCATATTATTTTTATTTATTTAATGTCAGGTAGTGCAGTGTAACCATTGGGTAAAATAAAAAGATGGAACGCTATTTTTTATTTTATTTTATGTGGTATTTATAACGTTTTAGAGACTCATAAAATAAAAAAGGAATAATATTTCAATGTTTTTACATAAGTTACTGTATATTCATAACCAGGAATAGCTATCAACACACCTATTTATATAAAATTATTTATTTTATCGCGTCGTGTCGCGCCGCGCTTGGTGGGCGTAAGCTCATTTAAAAGTATGTATTTCAACTTTTTGCGGAGTTACGCGTCGCGCCGCGTTTGGTGGACACAAGCCTTAATAATATCATATTATGATATCAGAACTGCTTCGTGCGTACTGTCTACGAAATATTAAATATTTAAAGTAACACTGAAAATGACCATAGCCAAACCTATTCTGTTTTACATGGTTGCCACCAATTTGGGATTTCGAAATTTGCTCTCCTGATCGGGAAAAAGTCGGGATTTGACAATTTTTTTATCAGATTTCAAGATAAAATCAGGATTCAGACACTTTGCTGCAAATAAATAAAAGGCATCTTCTACAGGTTTTATGTATATAACACAGCTCCAAAATTTCGTGCTCCGTGCCATATTTTTTGTGTCTATATCAATATAGGATTTAATATATTCTAAATAAACTATAGCACTACATGCAACTCTAATAGGAAACTAAAGTATTAGTGAACTGTTTTGACCACTTTATATAAATATATCATGTTTTAAGTCACAGTGAATTAAACTGTTGAACTACAGTTTGTTACTAATCACAGCTAACATTCTATATTGTGATTGTTCGATATATAATTACATCAAATAATGTTTACAGATCAATCAAATATGACATCTTTTACTAGCGATTTGCCCTTTAACATTAAAGCATATACTGCCTTTTAAAATCATATGAATTTACTATACAAATATATGAGGTCATTAAAAATATATTATGAAGCAAAAAATGTAACCCATATTATAACAATGTGCTGTTATGTATTAACTTATTGAATCTTACATTTTGTGAAAAACTATATATTGTTTCCAATTGTATGCTTTGCTTTTTACGTCAGAAACTATGATTAGATGGTTTAAATAACACAACAGAAATATTAGATTTAACTGACATTTCTAGCCAACATTAATAAAAATGATTCATACAAAATTCATATTTCTTCTTTAGCGACGATTTTTTATTTATTTAATGCAATTTACCTTTTGATTGACATCAATTCAGGACCCCCATTAATCAATTAAATAATGCGTATACTATTCATTCTGTTTGTATTTTCCAATTATATATTTTAAAATTATATTTTAATTGTACGAACTGCATAATATTATTATATTTCTATTTAATATTATATAGTGTGTACTTGTTTTATTTACTTTATATAATTATGCCATCACATGCTTACTATTTATTGTGTTTTAAATTGTTAAATTGTTATTCTTATAATCAACATTTCATTTATTATTATACATTTATTTCAACTTGTTCAATTTAATCGATTTTGGGATGTTGAAACAACCGGACTGTATTATGCTCGTTTTACTCACTTAGATTATTTTATGGTTTATTTTAAAAATAATGTTATTCTTGTTCTATGTAAATAATTTTTTACTCTTATATGTTGATAAGGTAGGTTTCGTTTCACTGTCTTGGTATATGTAGAAAGAATGAATTTTTGCCTTGGGCTCTGGTTATAAATTAATCCGAGGTCACGTCTTGATGGAACAGTATATTATATTATGACGCAGCTCTGCAAGCAAGCTGCAAATTGATATGTTGTTGGAATATTATTAGAAATTGATGTGCTATATTGTCATGTTCCATTATCGAGACATAATGCCTTGAGCGATCTTCGTTCAAACTTATATTATTTTATTTAATTACACTACTCAACAGTTATTCCGAAATTAATGTTATTTAGTGGTTTCATCAGCTGAACTTTGATGTCCACTAATTAATGTAGAAGTTTTTAATTTCGTCTGTCAATAAAGCTGATTCCTTTTCTAAATATTATTATTATTTTCCAAGTGAAGTCAGACAGCGGACATTTTCCTTTTTATTGTCTGCAGTCTTGGTGCTTTTCAGAGCTTCGTTTATACTTCAGTGTGTATATAATTATAATATACATATATTCTTGACAGGTCTTTTCACAAGTTATTGCAAATAAAGCGTCCACTGATCATCAATTGTCTAAAAGAATGTTGACATATGACTCTGACCTATACGGTTAATTCCTTGCAAAGTAAATTATTTTATTTCCCGTGAGAGTCAATTAGATTGGTAGAACTAATCAATAATGAGGCCGTATAGTAGTTATCTTCTTCAGCTCTTATATTGTGAACTGGACATTATCATTCTCAATTGTCGTTGGTAGATATATATATTAGTCAATTCGAATGAATTTGGATTTTGCATTTCATTTGAATTTGCATTTATATTTTATTTAACAGTTATAATATGGTCATGATTATCGGTTGTTATTCTGTATTTACAAATTTGGGCTGTTGTGGTTAGTTGTGAATGATTGATTTATACGAGTCTCTGTGTCTATATGTATAGTATAGGTAGCTTATAAAATGTAATACAAGCTTTAATATTTATTAATTTGGCTCTCGATATTTGACATTTATTAAAAGTGTATTCCTTTATCGACTAGACTACAGTACTATTTTTTAATGATTCTGTTCATTTATTTGCAATTATATGAAAATTATAGGTTATGCTTTTGCATACTTTTTGTATTTAATTATTTTCATTCGATTTTTCAAAGGTTTAACATAATAATATGTTCATTTCATGTTTTTTCGACTGTTTTTTTAAAATTCGACAACAAAAATACAATTATATACTATAGTCATCGGTGATGAATGCTTCATCTACCGTCTGACCTAATTTCGTTTTGATTCATGTCGCATTGAAAAATTCATTTAAAAAGGGGACACTCAATCTAATCTTTGTCGTCTAATTTCTCATAATTGATTCCTCCATTAAATAGTATAGCTTACATTACTGAATTGATGAAAAAGATAATTTAACACCGACGGAATAACTACATATGTCCCCCCCCCCCTCTTGTTTATCGGTTTGCATCATTCGAGTCGTTCTTTCCCTATTACTATAAGCAGGCAGCAGAATATTTGGTACATAATATTTATAATATATGTAGGGCAATGTCTTTGATCACTCACTATGCTTATATACGTTTGTTGAAGCTACATACTGACTTACATTTATATATAAATAGGTATATATTGCATGCGACAGAAAGTCATTTACAATTATAACAGATTGAATGTTTGTTAATCGTTACTGTGAAATACTTTGCTCTGCTTATTATTAAAAATTAAAATAATAATAATATATTCAAAACTGTTACTTTATTATCTCTAATCAGAAACAGCTTTCCTAGCTAAAATTGTACAAAATCCAAAAATGTACTAAATTTCAGTTTTCAAAATTAACAACTATAACTACTACGACTGCTATTTTTTATTTAAAATGTTAATTTTAATATGGCTGAATAGAAATTTTAACTTGTAAAGTGTAAATGTCATATATAAAAAAATGTTATAGTGTAAATATTAATTGTTATATTGTTATCATTATAGTTTATACAGGACCTTGCATATAAATAACTTGAAGATACTTCGTATTATACATTATTTATATATTAACCATGCAGCGAATCATTACATTTCCTATGAATTAATTGTGTATAATTTATATATCCTTTGTTTCTATATAACATTAAAAATTTATTTAGAAACTGCTGCTCAGTATTTTTCTGAGAACATGATGAAAATCTGTGCATATTTATAAATAATATATATAGGTATACACATATAAGGAAAGAGAATAAATAAATCGTTTTTAAAACTTTTTCTAGAGATTTCGTAGTTTTTGCAGCTGTCAGTAACTTCCCGTGAAGATTCGCGATTCCTCAAGATTCCTGCTTCATCACCCGGAATCATTATTATAATATACAGACAATTTTTATCCGCCAAACTGTATTCATGCAGAGACTGAGTCTTGATATTGATGCATATTGGTTTACTATGCATTCTTACTAATGACTGGGTACATCAATTACTTGGCCTATGGTTCATGTCTTTCCCAATGGCATTGGTATATGATGAATATTTGAAGAATACCTTTACATGAACACGATTATTTAGAGCATTATTTAGACATTCCCTGGGTGCACCGCGCGACAATGTAAGTTATTTAACCAGGATCGAGGTAATAACGTCGTCGGGACAAACGGACTGTGTTTGTCCTACTTTCACTCCGTCTTGAGTGGGCTAACACAGTTACATAAAGAGATAGTCGTTATTGTGTTTTATTTCTTAAATAATTGACACTACATATTGAAATAAAAATGTAAAGCATCGTTTCTCTCTATACGCTTTTTTCCCAGTTGACATAGTTTTGTGTATATGAATATATATTGCTGTTATGGACATGTTGAGAATAGTTTAATATGATTATTGTAAACCTTATAGCATTTCACAGCTAACCATGTGAATAAATGAAGTTGCCTATTCATTTTAGATTCGATTTTCAATATAATTTAAATAGTGTTATTATTATATATATAGTATTTTCAAAAACATTGTTATGTACAAAGTTTACTTTGTGATTTTATTGATTAGCGATCATGAGTATATTTTAAAATTACTTTTATTTGTGTTCAGTTCAATTAGTCGTATAAGATGTATTATTCAATTCTTTTAGGTTTGTTTGATATTGTTTTGAACTTATACATTGTTTGATTTGAACATTTTCAAAATTTGTTAATTATTTTGTAATATATATCGAGCAGTTTGTTTTAGTGAGCTTCAGTAAATTTATTTAAAAAATAAAAAAACTGAACAAAACTTTACTCATCTAAATATCAATGAGGTTATTGCTGCTCAACATCCGAGGTAATGATAAATGCTGGTTTGTAATGCAAGTATACATCTAATGAGAAATACTATCTATAATATTATCGATTACAGATCTATAGATTTGTAATCGATTATTTATTAAATGTTAAACATAAATAATTAAATTATAGTAATACATTAAATACAATAGTATATCGTCTCTGTTTGACTTAGTGAGTGTTCAGCTCATATCTTCCTTAACTAATTCACACCTGTTGTGATCAGACCATTTGAGTACCTCATCCTACTCACAATCTTCGCCAACTGTTTTGCTCTCGCTGCCAACACGCCATATCCGGAAGGAGATTCGAATAACATCAACAATGCCCTGGTAAGATATATCCTGCATTTTATGTACCATTATGGGATTACATCAGAGTACTCCTAAATAACATGCATATATATATCATTCAATACAAATGTATAGAAAGACGATATTATTAAAAGTATATACACACTAAACCATACCAGAATAATTTATTGGATATAATTACGAATAGTAATCTTCTTGTTTTTTTGTAATAAATCAAGTTAGCTAGAGTGAGACTGTAATTCAGACAAACCAAAAGTTGAGAAAACTGTATTATTAATTGCAATGATCGACATGGCCATCATTACAGGAACTATCCTACAGCACCGTGCCATTTTTGTTTTGAAACTGTCCTTCTAATTCGCAATCGATATATTAAAAGAACTGGAACTTATTAAAATCCTGTAAATATGTTATCTCTACTCTTTCGTTCGTCTGTACTGTTTGTCATCGTGAGTTGGTCACTGCATTCTCCGTCCTTCCATACCTCCGCAGTGTGTCTGCAGCTGCGGTGTAGTATGCCGAGGAGTCATGCGTATCTAATCCCGCTAATTCCACCCTGGTTCTCATTCGTAAGACGACGTTTCGTTTCCTTCCTGTCGATGTAGTTCTGTCAGTTTTGTCAGTAAGGTTTGACTGTTGTTATTATTACAACACGTCTATCGTCTCCGTCTACAGCTGGCGCTACGCTGCTGAGCTGGCATGGCACAGTGTTCGCGGCCAAGAAGTAGTGTATCATCCTTTCTATAACTCTCGATGACTCCCGCAAATCTCTGCCTTAATGAACTGGTTGCGTGGCCGTAAAATAAGTAGAAATGAATAGAATAAGTAGAAATAGTGTGCTATTTTAAGAAGTGAATAATGTAACCAATGTAAATAAATATTTAGAGGTATGTGTATTGTACATGCCGGGCCGCATCTTTTCCTCAATAATTGTCGGCCGAAACTCGTAAGTTTTTTTATTGTTCGTATGTTCCTCGTCAGTTTGTTTCGATTTGGGTAATTGCTTCAGAGGTTTCGGTATAATTTGGTAACAATTATATAGTAACATATTTTCAATAAATAAAACATAGAAATAAAAATGCATTTCCCAGTAAAATTATCTGTCAAATCAAAATATATCTATACAATATAATCGATACTTTTAATACATTAACCCATTCAAACAATTATACATATTTTTTAAATGTATAAAATAATTTTAAAAAGTATTATTATTTTTCCCCATATAATTTATAATCGTAATGTCTATAGTTTGTTTATGGATAAACAGTAATTTTATATAAATAAATTTGTATTCGTGCAATTAACTTTACAACGCGTTGTATGTTAAATATATATTTGTAATTCATCGCTTCTTTGTTTTTCGTCCGAAGTGCAAAAGATACAATTATTATGACGAAATATGTACTTTTCATTGTGTTTTGTTAAGTGTCGGAAAATGAATGCTGACTGTCACTTTAGGTGGAAATTATAGTATACGAAAAGTCAGACCAAATTATAAGAAATAAGCGAAGTTGTCAAGCTGTGTCAATTTCATTTGCCATTGATTTAAAATTCCCGTTTCACGTTTATTCAACAATTGATATTATAAAGTCTAAGCTTACCTTTCTTTGGCTGTTTGTTAAATATTTATTTTTTGAATTTTTAACATTTATAGAAAGAGAACCCGAGGAAACAGAACTTTTGTGTGAAATGTATTTCCGGGCACAAACCATACCCATACTCTCATTGGGAAAGTTATCGATTTGCAATTCTCTAAAACAAATATAAACTACTAAAATATTATTATAAAAATTAAGTTAGCTGAAATTCCACGAATTGGTTTTGTTGATTAGAAGCTTTGAAGATAAATCAAGCGCAATAGTTGAAGGTGAAGCGGAGAGAAGGAAGGGTCTCCGCTCTTATTTTTGATGATTTCCTCTATTGTACACAATGCAGTGGTTGCTTTGTTGTGTATATTACGCCGAGATGTATTTGACGCGGTGAGGAATTACAAATAAAGACAGAAATTCTAATTAATTATAGTTGTTGTTAGCTGTGGCTTGAGATAATTGCGTGACTGATGTTAATTTGTGAAACTGTGGAAGACCCATGGTACGTTTTACGCTTCTAAACGCCATGAGAGATGGGAGGTTTGACTTTTTTTTGAAACACAGGAGTCTATTTTGCCCATATAAACAGTTGCTTTTAGTTGTGGTAGATATGCAATATATGTTTCTTATCTATATGTGATTAATATTCCATTAATGTGAAGGAAAAATTATAATATAGTACATACATAGTTCATAAAGCTCATTTACACATAATAATTATTTCGAAATGTAAAAAATATGTGAATTATTTCATTAAAATGTCAAATTACTATCACCTTATTTTCGGAGTATATTGTTACATAATATTATAATTGTTAACAAGTAGTAGTCATAAGTAGTATATCACTTATTTTAAATATTATGTAATTTTTCATACTGTTGTTTATGTAATAAGTAATAAATGCGCACAAAATAATTTTAGTTAAATGAACAGTATACTTTTGCCAATTTTAAATATAAATTAAAAAATGAATATTACATATTCCTAAGAATAAATGTATTATATGCAAATGACTTGTTTGTAATATAAATTTATTTGATCGGTGTTTCGCTACATTAATTCGTCGTTTTTCTGTGTTTTTTCTGATTTCTTGTGACGTTTGTCATTCCCCTCCCATTCCCCTTTTGTTAAGGTTGTGAATAAATTATGCAACTATCTTTTATAATTATAATACTGTATATCAGTTATTTCGACCCTATCCATACAGATTTGTCTATAGTATGTTCATGCTCAATATATACAAACATACACAAACTAATACAAAAGGAAACAATGGTATTCGATCCAATTTCTTGCGAACAGAAAAGTTGGTGTGACCCAACTTGATATCGAGATTACACATCTACCTAAAATGTTGTCCAAAAGTAATTCACCCATTTGGATGTTCTTTATTCCCTCCTCCAATATCTCCCCGCTAATAGTCGATATTGTTTCACTGTCTAGATCTGTACCGACAGGCCATTAATAATTCCCCTTAAAGGGCGGCGAGATTTTCACCACTTTCGATAATATTGAGAACCTTTGATCAGTTATAATATTCTCTCGTAAAGCACACTCTCACTCACTCACACATTATGCAATTTATTATATATATATATATATATTGACCGTTAACTTGAGGTAGACTCACTGGAATTAAGTTTGTGTCTTCCAAGTCTTCTAAGCTCCTAGAAATTAATTTTTCTCTGCGTCGGTAAAAACAAAAATAGGCCTTGTTGAAGTGTTTCTGCTCATAACTTGAACAGAGATATGTTCCTTCCTAAGCTGTTCAGACTCCCTCATGCTGCACTTATGTAAATTCGTTTTTACTTTTGATTATACTTAATTGTCAAAACTTACTTTCCGCATAGTTTGGAGCTTAATTTACATGTGGGGCATTATTTTCAAAATAATTGCTTTTGCTTTGTTAACTTGCTTAGTCTGTTTTTAGGTTTGAATCTTTTCAAATTTTGGATAGAGGGCAGAATGTTTTATGGAAAAAAATATGACTTAATTTTGTGAATGCCTTCAGGGAGGTTTGTCATGTTAATGAAAATGCTATATTATTCAATGCATAAAGAAACCACTATCTGCACAATTAACAGCTGACATATACTTAAATATAGAAACCACTATATGCACAATTAACAGCTTACATATCTTAAATATAGAAACCACTATCTGCACAATTAACAGCTGACATATACTTAAATATAGAAACCACTATCTGCACAATTAACAGCTGACATATACTTAAATATAGAAACCACTATCTGCACAATTAACAGCTGACATATACTTAAATATAGAAACCACTATCTGCACAATT
>JAUZND010056176.1:0-18778 GCA_034780555.1 Coelogynopora nodosa
AAAATATCCGATACTGGATTTGCAGTTTCATAAAAGTTTGTGTAAGTTGTCTATCTCAATATGTTATATATCATAATGATAATGAAACATGTTAAGCAAGACCATTATGGTCACAGGGAGATAGGTGACTTTGGCATGCTGAGCTGTCATCAGTCAAGAGAGGTTTTTCCATTAACAAAGAAGTCATTATGACCAATATGGAAGCGCAGTCAGTTGTGTAACTGCAACAAGTTTTTGATGCAGTACATGGGTGGCATTGGGTGGCTTCACCAATCGCCTTTTGGGTTCTGTCAGTGGTGCACATGCAGCTTGCCACTTAGAGTTGGAGCAACAACAACAATCTAAAGCCAAGGCAAATGAGGTGAGTGAATACCTAACTACAGGCTTATACCATATGCGGTATTTGTACCAACTCTTCATGGGTAATTTATTCTTTGTTTCTGTAGGCCCAAAAGAGAAAAATGGAAGAAATCGATGGTTTGCAAGCAAAATGGCGACATCTTAGTGGTATCATGGAGGAATTATCCAATGAATCCAGAATTGCTGCAGATGAAGCAGAAACAAAGAAGAATTGGTTGTTGTTGTCCAAAAGCAATGCTCTGCAGAAGAAGGCAATGGATCATTCTTTATAGATTCAAGTGTTTGACAAAAAGATTGTTAAATTGAAGATATTAATTGATTGATGTTTACATATAATCTGTGTTGTATTACTATTCAGATTCAGTGTGTACATAAATTTTGAATAACACTGTTTTTTCTTGAAATTCGGATTTTTAGGTATAAAAACCTCCTTGAATTTGATAGTCTAAAATGAGCAGTCATCCTGTGCTACACTATCAATCTCTTTCATGATATATTTATTTAAACCTAGATTTAACATCCTTTATAACTATTTTTTATGAAGTATAATTTGTTGTTAGGTATATATAGTCTGTAAAATTTATCCAAAACATAACTGAGTTAAGATTTATTTGATGTCAGTATCTGTTTACATAAACACTCAATAATGGATCAAAGGCCTTGATTCTAGAGCAGTTGTAGTTTATGAAGTATGCTCACTACATCAATAGAGCCACAGTCACTCACAAGAGTTTTTCATGCCATATGAACACTTGACCAGCACAGCTACTAGCCAGGATTGCTAGAGTCCAAGGGTAGGCTTCAAAACTGTTCTGAGACAATGCCCTCAGCATCTGTAAACAGCATTTTAACCACTTGGCCATTCCCACTATATAATGAGGTTTACCTAAATTTATTTAATAATAAATAAGAGGTACATATAATTTTATAAGAATGTATATTTAGACATTTAGGTATTATTTTTATGAAGAAGACACAATATTAAACATTATACATATTTCTATGTCACTTTAAAATGATTAATCTCTTAATGAGTTTATCTTTAAAAAAGATTACAATATGTAATGCTTTGAAACATAACGTTTAAATATATATATAATAGTTAAAATTATATTTATTTTTAAATATACTCCATTATAGTTATGCTTTAACTTAGTTACAATATATATTCAAAACCAATAAAAATGTTCATAATAAGTATAAATTACTATTTTAAAAATATACTAGAATTATTTTACAAAATATTTAATTTTTTTTTATTAATAACCTTATTTATTTTATTTTCTCTAAAGAGTAATAAACAGTATGGTAGTTAGCTTCTATTCACCATACTGAATGTATTTTTAGATTGTAATAATACTTTACACATTTTTATCTATCTTTATATCATGCTAATTTTAATATTATGCCACTCCATGGCATAATATTTCATTACACCACTGTCTTTAACTATAATTTAAATTATTATTATACCACTGCCAATGCATCACCAAATTACACAACTTTATAATTTTTAAATATAATTAAATCAATGAAATATCATTTGACATTGCTATTTAGTGATGCAAACTAACTTGGATTATGACTAAAATGCATGGCTTAATATTTAAAAGATTAAATCAGTTGCTTGAATTCAAATTCATGAAGCAATAATCATTAAATAAATTAAAATATATTACTTGCTTTCATTATATCACTACTGAAATAGGCTAAGATTGTGCCGATACAAGTTCTATTCAAATAAATAAAAAAAGCATTTATGTGAACTCAAATTGCATAAATATGACACTCAAACTCAATTTTGAACACTCCACTCTCATGACAAAAACTTGTTCTCATGTTGTAATGTTTACACCATTTTCGTTGCATAATGTACTATATAGACTAATAATATATATATTATTAAAAAGGGATTTTTCTGCTTGTAAGTCTTATTAATCTGAGGTATCTTTATTGCCATTATTTTATTATAGCTACACATAATTTATAATTTTAACAATTTCATTAAGTTTAAATTATAAAAAAAATTAGTATAAATTTTTATTAATAAATGGAAAGTTATGTTCAGTAAACATTTAAGATTTATTACAATATATTTTTGATATATTACTGAACATTTTAAATTTCTAATATATTTTTATACACATTTTTACAATACTTTTTTGAAAAGTATCTAAAATTATTTATTAGTTTTTTTCAAAAGAGCAATATTATATTCCCAGATTATTGAAGTGAACTACCCACATATGTGTGCATTTACAGTTTACATAAACTCTTTTTATACCCATTTTACAAACAATGTGTTAAATGAATGATTACTATAATCAATGTTGTGTATGTTTCTATATTATTCAACACTTATTCTATGTAAATTATTTGAACCTTTAGCATTTTTTAATTGCATGAAAATAATTTTGTCCCTAGATAGTGCTGGTACCACTTTCTATGTATTTTTTATTGGTATTTATTATTTCTTAAAACTTCAATAATTTACATAAATGGTCTTGAATTTTATTTGCCTTGAATTGCTTTACACAGTGACCACTGATCTATTAATTATTATGAAGCTTAATTTTCTTCTTGTTTATTCATAATTTTTAAATGTCTTGTTTAGAAATGGAAAATCTAAATGAGTGAAATTTTACTATTGACCTAATTTACTTATCAATAATTTTACTATTTTGATTAGTCTAAAACATGCTTTTGAAATTTATTATATCATGTCTCAATGATGGAAAAATAAGTGTTTCTAATTATCTTTAAAACACCTGTGTTAGTTTAAATTTCATTTATCAGTGTGGTCTAGTGAAAATAATAATTTAAAAGGTTTACATTTTTTTACAATAGTGTGAGTAAATTCTGTTAAGTTTTTAATTAAAAGGTTCTAAAATTATTTCCAACTCTAAATTGACTACCATTTTGTTAAATTTTATATTCATATGATATTTTTATAATAGTACATGCAATATACATACCAATAATATATATTCATTGAACATCATGTATTGGTTTTTAGGTGGCAATAAAAATTATTGACAAAACACGTTTGAATGAAGAGAATCTCAAGAAAATGTACCGTGAAGTTCAAATTATGAAAAAGCTTAATCATCCAAACATTGTAAAAATGTATCAGGTATGTACATATACATTAATTATATTTCTATTTTTTATAAGCTACCATTCAACTTAACTGGCTTGCATTTAATTTGTTCAATGACGAAATGAACCTCAATATGAATATGCTTGTGAATGCTTTTTTTAGCTTACTATGTTTAATTATGTAGCTGAATATTTTCTATTCAATAATTTTATATTGTAAATTTGTATTCATACATGGCATATATAGTAACTGTTGAAAGTCATTAATTTGTAGAGATTCCTTAACATTTCAAACTGAAATTTTGTTTTTAGAATATGGGTTGTATGTTAATTTCGATATAGTTTTATATTGTGTCATTGTTTTAATATTTAATTATCATTCTATTCAAAATTTGTTTTACATAGTATAATTTAGGCTGCCATATTTGAATTAATTTTTTTGTTGGGTTAACTAAAAATTGCGGGAAATGCGTTCTTGTCGGATGCATTAGGTCTTTTAATTTTGTAACCTACTACTATTTTTTAGAATATTTGGACATTCCACTTAAGTTATTAACTGTTATCAATTTGTATACCATGGTCCCCTCCAACACTTTAAAAGGAGGCATATTCTGTAATGCTTAGGGTAAGGTTATTTATTTTCTCAATCGGTTTTGATTTAACTCATATTTTTGATCCATTTATTGCACTCTTGTGAACTAAATTTTCTGTGTCGATATGATTCTAACTTCTCAATAATTCAAACCTAATAATCTCAAGTCCCACTGTGATTTATTAATATTTTTATATCCTTATGTATGCGTTCACACAGTAAATATTACTGGGGGATAACCATGTATTCCATTTTTGACTCTAAATTAGTTATCTCTCCAATTATCCAATATTGTTTTTATGACGTTCCTGATGTGTTGGCGTGACTAGGAAAGTATTAAAGAGAGAGAAAAATACCCACATTTTACCAAGTCGTTATGCTTTTTAGTAAAATTATAAATGGGTTAACACCTTTGTTGCTTAACTATTGTTATTTTAGAAATGATCTAAACAAACTAGTTTAATTTAGGATTTTTGTCTGTCATTGATTTTATGATGTATGACTAAATTGTTATATAACAATTAGTATATTAATAATATTTTATGTGATTATCATATATAGTCAAAATAAATGCAAAAATATTCTACTTTTGTCATTATTTTAATATTTAACTCTAAAACTATATTTTAATAGAATGTTTTTTCATATAAATCCGTAACGTAGGCCTTTAATAAAAAGCATAAAACACAAGTATTTGTACCTCCATTCAATTATAAATTTGAACTTTTACAAATCGTTACGTTATATTTATCGCGTATTTACAAATATAGTTTCCGCTAACTAAAATAAAGTGTTAATTTGTGTTGATTTTGATTGTGAATTCTACAGGTTGAATCTTGACACTCTCTTATCTCTCTTCCAATTCACAGGTTATGGAAACACATAAATTGCTCTACATTGTGATGGAGTATATTCCGAATGGCGAAGTATTCGGTATGTTATTCGTAAAGCTGTTTGTTACATTTAGGATACTGTGCATGTACGTACGTGAATTATTGCTTAGCTACATATTTGTTGATTCACCTTGATCACACACGCAGTTATTGCACATGATGTTCATTCATCCTTTACAGAAAAACGTTAGTCAGAAATGTATGACGCCTAGACATTAATTATAGATGTTTCAGTAAATATCTCCGTCAACTGTGGTTATTTCTGATATTAACTAGTTTCCTTGATTTTAATTTTGCTTTTAGGTATATACTGCATTCAAGCTCATCGCTGCTCATAAATTACGTTATTACTAATTAGTGACAACTAATTAGTCACACGATAGTATGCGTCGGTTCACTGAGTGCGCCTTTATGGTGTGCATATAATATGTTTGATACATATTTTGTTCAATTAATCTCTACTAACCTAACAATGTCCAATGACATTAAACTGGTTTTTATAGTTGACTTTATATCCTATCAGAAAGTCTTGGAAATATTTTGACAGGGTCTAACTGCTATGACGTATGACTATACTATTGCACACGAACGTATGCTGACTGTGAACAGTCACATTTTATGTAGCATAATTTAATTCCATATATCACTGTGGAATGCTGTTAATCTTATCACATTGGTCGGCTATTAGTAAATAATTCAGCTTCTATTTTAATAGTTGATGTCACTCACTTAAAAATATATATATCTGTATACCTTTTTACGAAGTTACTTCTTAAATAGTTTTAACATTTTATTATCCAACACTTAACTACATGCTTTAGATAATTTTAAAGTCGATTTTTTGTAGAGTCTATTGATACCATGAACTAGAATGCTTTATTGTTTTTAATTGATTCTAAATACAGTTTATTAGTATTTTGTTTCTGCCCTAATATTTATACTGGTATTTTTAACGGTGATAACCAGTTTTACATATATTATCTACTTTTATATATTATATGCTAATTATATACGTCTATATCTTAATTTTACATATCTAAAAAACATAACAATTTCCAATAATCCATCTGTAATTCAGGGGTAGTCTTTTAAGATTTTAAGAGGGTTTGTGGTACCTCACTCCCTGCCCATAACTATTTTTTATGAACATGTGGTCTGATTGAATTTTTTTAATTTCTAGGTGAATTTTTGGCACTCTGTTGGAACTGTAAAGAAGAGGAAAATTTTTAGAAAACTTTAATCGCGTCATGTTATAATGGTTCTACTAAAGTAATCCATTTTCACTACTTAGAACTCCTAGATTAATTTTCACAATTAAGATACTGGTGAATATGAAATGTAAAACGTAGTCAATTTTTTAACTATAATTTTTAATCAAATATTAATTTAGAACCACCCATGGTTAGGTATACCATAGTTTATCGGAAACTATTGGTGGCATTGTTAGTGACTCTTAAATTCTTTCCTTTTTGAATTACGGCACAGAAAGTTATCTTTACTGCTCTCTCTTTCTTTCGTGCCCACCTGCTCCAGAACACATTGCCACCCATGGACGATTCTCGGAAAACGAAGCGAGGATCAAGTTTGGTCAGATTCTGAGCGCCGTTGAACACTGCCATGTCAACCAAATAGTGCATCGTGACCTGAAGGCGGAGAATCTGCTACTGGACCAGTCGATGAATATCAAGTTAGCGGGTAAGCGACAGAGAATTGGAGACGGATATATATACTTTTCAGAGAGATTACTCGACTTAGAAAACCAGAGAAATAGGCATTCTTGAATATTAAATTGGGAAAAGTTAAAAAATTCTATCAAATATTTGTCAATAATAATAAAAAGGCTGTCAAGTTTTTTTCTACTTTTATTTGTATTATTATTCATGTTTCGGATAGATTCGGACTTATCTGTAACAAGTGCCTTTTTACATAAAAGATATTTATTTACTATAAGATATTGTGTATTATATAATATGTTTCCATTTCTAAAGAGTGGCTAAGAGAAAAAAATTTTTTTCAAGAATCTTTCGTCAAAATCATTTATTTCGTTGAACAAATGTTTCCGTCCTAAATGATTGAACGATTTCATTTAATTGATTCACTAATGACCGGTTCGTCAAGTTAGCTTTTTCATAGTCGCTATACTACATCAAATATTTGAAAACTTACATTTTATGTACAAAATATGAACAATATTTTTAATATGAAGCATCTATTTTTAAATAAATATCGCGAAACTGGCCAATATCAGGCAGGAATTCGGCAATAATAGTTGTAAACTCGATAATTGCAACATTTTACCTTCTGTAGTTTAATTCCATTTTTTCTTTACTATAAATTGAGATTTTTATCATTATACATTCCTATTTTATATCAATGTCTGTTTAGACTGCGTAAACTATGAACCATGTATTTATTTTATCTAACTTTGAAACCGATAAAGGAAACAATAACCATCGTGTATAAATTGTTGACATCATCATTTCTATGTCTTTTTCTTACATGTTGCATATCTAAGTTTCATGTTCCTACCCTCATAAACTTTCAACGTGTTCATGTGATATGTGTTACGCGATGACTGTCTCTGCTGCGTGTTATTGAACTCTGCCACAATCAATCACTTACGCTCATCATATTTCGCACTTTGATATACTAAATACATATCTATGTTGATCATAGACTAATAATTTGTACGTTTGTAATAATTTGTCTATTTGTGACGTAGTTTGTTGTGACTATGATTGTATGCAATCTGGTACGGTTTATGGCCGATAATTACGATATAAGACAACGTCATTTCTATATTTAGATACTGACTGACTTGCTGGTTTGTTTGTTTTGATAACAATGGAACAAGAGTACTTCTTGACAAATCTCCCTTGTTCGATTTTTCGAGTCGAACGCCTAATAAATTGGAGTGTTTTATTTCATTAAAGAATGTTCCCTATCTGTTTTAGAGCATTATTTTATTGAAAATCCTTTAAACTTATTATTTTTTAATGTAGACTTTTGGTTTATAACGCATTCTCGGTTATATACAACAATCGTATATATATATTCTATTGAAAGCATGCATTGGAGTGTGTAGAAACCTGTTTTATCTCGCGAATGTAGCCTACTTATAATTAAGCAGAATAATCACAACACAGACGTTTAAAATTAAGCTGAGTGATTTCATAATTCGCTCTATCTAAAATGTATTCATATTTGTTAAATCAAGATCGATACTTTAACCTCATCATGAAACCAAATTTTGGTTTACATCAATCAATCTTCAGAGTTTAAATACCTTTGTTGAGCGAAGTGAGAAATGAATCTAAATTATTTATGCAATGAAGATTGTCGGAAATTAACTGAAGCGATCGATTATAAGTATTGCTAATGTAGAATCTTAAATGTAGGTTGTTTAATAGGTATAAGGTATCCAGGACAATTAATTTTTTAGTGAACACAAAATTCGGTTGAAGCCCGTATTATCTATATTAAACCTCCAACCTTGGTCGGTTGTGTGTTGGTCAGCTGCCTTGGTAAATAAACGTTATTTATATTATTGAACATGCGCAGGATATTTATCATTTCTAAAGCGTAACAATATAGTTCTAATCTTTGTAGATGCGTTGCAATTGTTATTACACGTTTTATTCATTTCAAAGCGTTAGTTGTATCGGCATAGCGTACCGTGACACCGGATATTGATTATGTATTGTAAATGAGTCTTACGTTACATTTCATAACTGTTTGGATATATTGTGATAGTTATTTAATAAAGCAAATATTATATTAAAATGATAACTAATAATCAGGTAATGATAACAAAATACAACAAAACTATTCGACGGTAGTCAGGAAGCATAATACTATACTTATTATAGTAAAATGTTATGGTTAGAAAAATAAAAATAAATTATATTTTAATTAATTAAATATATTATATATTATAAATATTTTTTATTATAATATAATTAATTATATTATTAATTAATTAAAATATTAATTCATGTGGTTCATTTTGGAAATTCAAATTTTTCAAGTTTATTTTATTGTTAATCTCTCACTATATATACAAGTAACGTAGAACTATACATATATTTTTTGGAGAGAATACTATCCATTTAATCTATTCTCATCGTTAGCTGTTTAACTTAGCATCCTACTAGTCAGGAAACTAAACTAGTAACACGCAACATATTTTTTTTACAATTCAATAACATATAGACATGTTGTATGTAATCTTGTGTGTAAATGCGGGGTATATTCAAACAAGCTATATATAGCAACCCAAATGGGCTTTTATCTCATTTTGAAACTGGGTGTTGATTGTCAACGTCCCACCACTTTTGTTTCTTGTGAAATATACGTAAATATTAACTTTTATTAGATGTGTGGGTTTTTAAAAAAATACTATAACCTGCAAAATTATTAGCTATACTGGTTTTTTCACCCGGAAGTCGACTAAAATATTTGATTCAATTGTTTAGCAAGAATATTTTGTATGATATTAAGATTTATAGACAAGTATTAATGCTCGACCTAGTAAGGATTAATTAAACCGCGAAATATTGGAATACATTTATATAATAATACTATGTTATTAGCTAATTACTTCATCTATTTCTCCAAAGAATATGTAGTTTTTTAACTGTAGCTTCTTTGGTTTTCTTCCGGTTATTTGTTTATGCTTTTTGGATTACCATATTATATTATGTTATTCTCTATAAGAAGCACAATATAAGTATAACATAAGTTTTACACGACTGCATTCACAAATTGTTTCGGATAAGGGACGGACCATTTTTTATGTCTATGATGTTGTTTTTAGTACAATACATGTTTTAATATTTTGAGGTTTTTTTTTCGGTTAGACAAAATCTAGAAATGCAATGAGACTTATATATGTTGGCCTCGAGAAAATTCAGTAAAAATGGTTCAAATACACAAGAAATGTTGGTTTACTTTTTATTCTGTAATTAAACCATTTTATTAATTTAAATGTGTCCGTTAAATGAGAAGGCGCAGCGTACTAAATTAATCGTATTAACTATAACAGATATACGCCTACAATAGTATACTTAGTTGTATACAATATATACCATGAAAATATTGGATAAATACTGAACATTGTGTAAACTACATTTAATAGTCGGCAAAATCAAATGAAAATAAACACGAACACTTTTTTTACAGTGTTATTATTATTTGGATTTTTTTAAATATCCAGTTTAACCGGAAATTCCTTTTACATTTTTTAGTGAGGCGGCAATATGTTATACTAAGAAGTAACCTTTACTATAATTATTCTATTGTGCAAACTTTCATAACAATCAAGATTGAACGTTATACCAAGATATAATCAGGATTTGGTTAGAATGTAAAACACCTTTACTTTATAGTAACTCACTGTGGATATTCACTGCTGATTTGTTTTGACTAGACTTCGGTTTTGGCACCTTCTACAACTCCACTGACCTTCTGTCGACGTGGTGTGGCAGTCCCCCCTATGCGGCCCCTGAGATCTTCAAAGGGGATATGTACACCGGGCCCAAGAGCGATGTCTGGGTAAGTGCGCCTCTCTCAACTATAATGTGTATGTTTCAAGTTTTAGTATTTATAGCCCACGTTTCATGTAGTGCCTATAATATAATATGATACTGTTTTTGGTCTTTTACGGGGACGCTTTTTCTGTGAAATAATTTATATTTTGTTAGCTCAAAACTTGCAAAACTTAATAAATATACGAATAATGAAATATGATTGTATTGTTTGTTGTAATCGTTTTGGAATCAATTGATGATGTTATTTGATTTTTAAATAAGTTAAAAATTGGATACAATCAAAACTATGAATATAGTCTGTACCACAGTGTTCAGTTCTTATATAAAATAAGTTAATTTTTTTAAATACTCTTCAAATAATATAATGTTGCAAATTAGAAATCCAATGTAATGGAAAGATTTTGCATTTACAAGTTCAAGATTATTGATTTAATATTTTTAACTTTTTTGGTGCCTTTTCAAATTAAAAATTAGAAAAAGCTATGAAACTATATACTCATTTCTTTTCCAAAAATTGCCTAACCTTACTGTATGTAATTTCTTTAATACGAAACGGACGCATGTTCTTGAATACTAATTTTTAAGGCTTTATGATTATCACCATATTGGTTAGATTTTCTAAATGACATTATTTATTTTATTGTAACTTTATGCTGGTGGTATAATCGTTAAAATTTTACATTATAAAAAATATTGACTTTATGTATAAATTTTCCCGTTTAAAAAATCACAAATAAATTCATCAAAAACTGTAAAATGTTTCGAACTAGTTAAGACAAAAATATTCATATAATGATTAAATCGTTTTGACCTAGATAATTAAAAATATATATTCGATACGTTTACAATGCAATCAATACCCATTTAACTCTGCAAGATTTTTTGTTCTATGTAAAATATGGTAAAAGTAAAACCACCTGTGTCAGTTCAAGCCTCTCCTATAGATGCCTTTATAATGGAGGTAGATTCTTTTTATAGAGGTAAGAATTCTTGGAGTAGACTGATTTTTCAAGTGTAGTATATTTTACGATTCGTGCAATTTCATTTGTTACAACAATTAAGGTTGACGAAATTTCAATTACTTTTCTTTAAATTTATTAACTGAATAATTGAATTCAATAACTAATTGGATCTCTTCTATTCATTTGGTATAGTTGCTCCTTTATACCTATATGTATGTGATATTATCAACTGGGACATTGATAATTAGTTTAATGTAATATTTAATAAGTTTGTAAAGTAATTTTATTTTCTATCGTTTAATTTACAATTTTCTGGTTTTTTCTATCTCCCCTCTTTATTAAAAATATTAATAATTTACATATTATGTTTCATTAGTTTTTCAAAGTTACTAAATCAGAAATAATCGTCTATCACGTTTCGCGGGTTGCATAGTTCCACTAAAATTAATCTGTTTTAGTTTTTTTAAATTTAGAATCATGTTTCAGAACTTATTATCTCTAAATTTATATCCTTTTTTTCTAAAAATATATGTATACAAAGATTCGGAAAATTTTACCCACGTCATTAGATAACACCGTGAAAGCTTACAATTATTCTTTTTGCTGCTTCCGTATGCGTATGCATTATCTCATGTGATTCCGTAGCCTATTTGATCCTAAATCCTACTAATTACTTATCTATATTGTATTTGTAGACATTGCATAATTTTTTCCAACAAACCCTAACCATTAACAACATCGCATTTAATTCTTCTCCACGACACACCGTCGAATATTCGAATAGGGTTACTATGATTTTAGTTTTTCTTTGCTGTAGATCACATTATTTTACAGCAGTCTACAACACTGACGTCACAAGAAACATCTTTACTTGATTGAAAAAAAAATACTTTGATGATATAAGTACATCCCTGTTCCTCTTCAGTCATCAGATAGAGCACATCAAACCTTCACTTTGTTAGAGAATAATTACGGCGCTCTCCGTGTCGTGTGTGTTTCTGACACGAGATGTTTAATTATGAAAACACGGAGAACTGCATTTCAACTGTTCGACATGTTACCATATTTCACTACCCTGCTTTGTGGTAGCGCTCGTGCTACTATCAACTATAAAATTCAGTCACTATGTATAATAAAATGTATACTATAATTATACTATTATACAACCTAGCTAGCTGGCTCATTTTGCTGAATAGTATTTTCGCTCCATTGGCGCCTCTCTCATTGGCTAGGCGTGCGATTGACGTCAGTGTGCATTCGCTTTCTGTCCTGGTTCAGTAATCCGTTGTTACGTCAGAGCTGTGTGTCCTTCAGTTTTATGTGATGTCGTCGGCGCTGGTTTGCCACGAGTTGTTATTGTTTTTTCTTGACCAACTTATTCAGCTCAGTCTGGTTGACCTTTCTTAATATGTACATTTTTAATATATGGACGTTGAACCTGAAAACCGGAGAGTGGGAGGGGGGGTTAACTCTGACGTACTTAGCATTCGATAGATGAGTATGGTATGCATGTTTAATTTGTTAGTAAAATAATGAATACACATTTTCATAAGAAAAGCTTTACGTATATCCAACGCTGACTTCCATAATTACTGTATATCATATATCAGTTTGTTAGTATCAGTAGAATTAAAATTGCTAACAAGAATTTTATTCCCGTAATTTGTACTATATGTGTCAATACGTGAACTTATTCTGTAAAACAGGAATGTGACAAATGTCATCTGTAGGCATACTCTGCTCTATTTAAAACAAAGTTTATACTACTCAACTATTAAACTATGTTTATTATTTTTTAATGTGTATAACTATTGTTTGAATTTTATTCTCTACGATCTATTGTTCATCTTTAAAATGTCGTATTTAATTATACAATCAAATCAGTATAATATATTCATCCCAATATGTTATCAGTAAACTTTAAAATATATACACATTTTGACAATAGGATCACCACCAAACAGTGATTTCACGTCATCTTTTATTATACGTCACTTCTAAACTGTCTGTCATTTGAACTTTAAAATAAACGTATGATATTTATTTCTATACATTTTGATTTACTTTATAGAGGATACTGTATTTTAATTGCCTAACAAAATGTTTCTACTATACTCGCCTAATTAGTAGTCTCTTCATGTCATTAAAAAGGAGCAGATAGGAGATTTTGTAATGACGTAAACAGATATAAAATTAGATCAATTCACACTTTATTCTTATTGTGTTTACGTCATACGCTATCAACTTCCTTCTTTGAATGGCCTATACTCTGTTTTAGTTAATTAATTAGATTTATTTACTGTCAGTTCTCTAATACGTGTGTGTATAGGGTATATAGCCAAGATGACAGTTGAATCTAAGCCAACTCACTGTTTCAGTATTATCTCAGTCAGACTTTAGTATATAGGATGCTTGATAGGCGTCTTGTTTTGCTTACAGTAGAAGGTTCATATTGGAAGTTGGTAAATTAGTATTTAGACGTGGCATGCGTTAGAGAAATATTAAAACGAATTGAAAGGGAATTTTTTTTATTGGGTTTATAGTCATAGACACAATTAAAAATACCAGAAAACAACCCATTATTTATATCTAGAGAAAGGAAAGGATTACTTTTAATCCTTTCGAAAGCTCAGGTGTTTGTAAATAAAAAAATTTCAATCAAGTGATTTTTATTGTTTTCTTTATCATTTAAAAGTGGTTTTAGTAATTTTTTGTTGTATCAGGGCACGTGTTGATTGATGGTGTTGTTAGATAGGTATATATTAGCAATATTATTATTATATTAGCAGATATAATATGTGAGGAACATTTGATTTGCATATTTTATAACTTGGCTTTATGTCGATTTTTAAGTATATATATTATATTTATCAATAGTAGTTCAACATGCATGACTTTTCTGAATTGGTGAAAATGTGACCAAAACTTCCGATGATATTTTGCGAATTCAGGAATATTTTTGTGAACCTATTATGATATATTGAAACTTGATCATTTACTTCTTACCACGACGTACGTGACTAAAAGCGAATTATTTAACCCAACTATTTCATTTTCCAATAGGGAATATAAAAAGTCAAGTGGGATCGAATGAAATAAGTGTATAATTATTAATACCGTCATACATTATAACATACCAACTCCGCCCTCACCCGACTATCTCATCTCTAATTGGCTTATTATATTCTCCACCAATCAGAGTCTGGGTGTCGTCCTCTATGTTCTGGTATGCGGCGCCCTGCCCTTCGATGAACAGACACTTCCTCGTCTTAGGGACCAGGTGCTCACTGGATGGTTCCGCATCCCCTACTGGATGTCTGATTGTGAGTATTTGCCTGCAAAATGGACGTGTAATCGATCCTGACCAGCAATATTTTATAATTATCGTATAGTACCTTGTATAGCAATTTGTATCCAATTAATGTTCCGTTTTAGTAAAAATTTAAGTTGCTAATGACTAAACTGAATATACAGTTAGAAATTGCGGTTTAATTTCAAATTCTATTAGGAATACATTTTTAAGTGTCACGTTATTTTACATAAAATCATGGAAGGATCATGAAAGTTGACCGCTTGACTCTCTCTTTCAGACTCAAGCCAACTTTTTTGTTTGACAGACGTGTTTGGTTCATGGTTGTGTGTTCACGGGACCGAATCCGTTGTGATGTACGAAAGAAGGATGGTGGTCCTGTCACATTATCATAGGTGGTATTCGATGGTCATGCATTAATCATGATATGTTTGAGTACAGTGTTTTGTTGTCCGACATCTGAAACAATTTCAGTATTTTGTTAATAGTGTTAATAACTATATTCTAATTGTTTGTTTCTGTGGCATTGTCGTTATTTTGCTTCTCTTATAGCAGGTTCCAGAATGATTATCTTTTTAACGAGCCTGTGTGTGACTGACAACAATGATTGTTTTTGGTAGAAAACGTGTTCTGAATGGAGCTGTAGTACAGTTTCAGTGCAGGAAGCTGGATGATTAGTTTTAGTAAATTGTTTTTCATTATATCTATGTTGACTCTGACGACAGACTGTTCTGGTTTTGAGACACACAATTAGAAGTAGGGTTATAATTATCCTTTTTGTTATTTTTAATTTTAATTATCTCTTTTGTTATAGTAGTAGATACTATCATCATCAAGGAATCCTGTGGTTTTTATTATAATAGAATTTCGTACTGTAAATTTTTTTTATTAATACAGTAATATTTGGAACAATAATTTTGTTCCTAATTGTCACCTTTATCAAAAATTTTATTATTTTGGTTCTAAGTTATTCATATTTATAAAAGGGAAAGGTGCATTTAAAGATGACTTTAAAAAGTCATTTTTTGTATATTAATATACTTTTATGACGTCACTTTTTCCGATAGACTGTGATCTAATTAATTAATCTCAATTTTTCTGAGAAAAACTACGACATCTATAATCAATACTTAAATAATTATTTCATGTATGTGATAAAGACACTTTGTTTAATGAGATAAAACAGATATTTTTAATTATTTGCCATTACCTTTTTCGCGTAATGGTGTTCAGAGTATATATATACATGGGACTTTTGTTTACTGTAATACAATGTGAAAGTTTTTTCGTTCTATTTTTATGCACTAAGTTTGAAAATTCCGTTAATATAACGGATGCACGATTACTATTTTCAGTGATGGAAGAAATATCTACTTATATACATTCTATAAGTTATAGTCCTCCGGTTTATTTGTTGATAACAAATGTTTCTAGTTGTTATTATAACGTGTAGTTTTGTGCTTCGGTTTAGTATGTCGGTCAGGTTGACTGGTGAGATTAATAAATGTGTTGGTAATTGGTACACTAACGAGACTTTTGATTTGCCAAGTATATTGACAAAATATGTTGCTGATTATAATATGATCCTGACTAATTGGCCGTTTGATTCGACCCTTTTGCTTGTCGATAATTTAGCAAAATATGCGATATTTTGTAGAATTGCGGACCCAATTCTACATTATAGTAAATTATTATTGTAAACATATTTTCACTGTTATGTTTCTCTGCTTGATGATTTGAAAAATTATTTGTTGATAGTTTAACATTATTAGTCAATAAATTTTATTGATTTGGAACTTTTGTCTTGTTCGAAGGTCCTCATGAAAATTTGTAGTCCTTGTAAACTATAGAATTAACTTCGATTAAGAAGAGATTGCGCATCATCACGACACTATGATGGTATTAATAGCCAATACTACCAAACTCCAGAAAAGTAAAATGAGCTGAATAAGTTACCATCCAATTGTTGTACGGCATATAGAGATGATATGATGATACGTGGATTTAAAAGTTAGTCTAGTTATAATGCAAAAAGTAAAATCGTGACCAAGGAAAGTAAAAAAATAGAGTGGAAACTAGATTTATCGCATTGGACTTTCTATACACTATAGCAACATCAATTTACCGGTTTGTTCGTGTTATTTTCCTAGCGCACTACAAACAGTAAATACAATTTTTCGATTTCTAATTTCATGTTTTTGTTATCCAACTTAACTTTGAAAAATCATTTATATATTTGTAATCTGATTAAATAGTTTATTAAAAATGTAAATTGATTTCTTATTAATCTAACGAAAAAATATATTTATCCAATTTTAAACGTTTAATATCTTAATTGCACATAACTTTTTATGAATTGTTACGTATGACGTATATTATGCGAATTTACAAAAATAATATTAATAGTGTTGAACAACTATTTAAACATTAAAAAGAAATTACTCTAAGAAATTAAACATGTAGTATTAATATTTTATTAACGTACAGCTAAAAATAAAAGTCGTTAAAAATATATTTAGGAAAGTGAATTCCAACGATTAATTAATTAATACTCAACTGGATCCGGCGTTAAACCGCACTTTGCTTCCTCTCCACCGACCGGTCCAGCCTGCGAGCACTTGATTCACGGGATGCTCAATCGAGACCCCGAAAAGCGGTTCTCCATCGCGCGCATCAGGAAGCACAAATGGATGACGCAATCCTCGACGCCAAGGAGGGGCCAATCAACGGGCGCCACGGGGGGCAGTAGTACAATCACTACCCCCGCGGCGGGTATCAGTGGCAACGGGCAGTCGGGAAGCGATCATGAAACCGTGCCTGCCGCCGCTGCTGTCAACCAATCGCCGGGCGGCGCGTGTACGTCAAATCTTCCAGCCAATCAGAGGCCGCGTTCGTCGATATCGGAACGAGATCAGACATCGTTTACGGATGATTTCAAGGTTGGTTCAAGTTATTATAATATACAACTAATTTATATTAATTTAATACTCTAATTTTTAATACATATAATACAGAATAAATATGAAAGTGGATTCTTTTCAAACTGCAAAATTGTTCTTTGGATAGTTTTGCTTAACGACAGGGAATTATAAAAATTTGATAACATGCGATTGTTAGTATGAATTGGATTTTTGGTTTGATTTTGTGAAAACATGAACATTTTGAAGGTGGAAGTGATAGTGACTATGAAAAAATTTCATTTTCAAATTGGAAAATTTAATTTTTAACTATATACTAAAGTCCAAATTGTCATATATCTCATGAATTGATCCAAATATAAGTCCATTTTGACGCGTCACAACAATTTTTTTGCCACCAACCGTCTCTCGATTTTTTCCAGAAACTAAATGACTAAAATTTTCAAAAATGTTAAATTAAATTGAGTTCAAATATTATACAAGCTAATTGAAGCGAAATCAAATATATGTGATTTTACTCTCTGTGTGTCTGTATCTAGCTCAAAACGTGCAAGCCACATTATTTAGGCAAGTTAAGAAACGAGATTAACTGAGAAGAAATTATTTCTCTAAGAAACAACATACCGAACTCGCAACCGCGCTCGACCCATTTACGTCACAGATTGTTTTGAATCGAGAGAACGGAGAGGATGCATTATGTACGATTCCATGCGTCCCTAGTGTACTTTCCAGAAGAAGGCCGTGCGGCGGTGTTGTTACTATACCTCAGACAGCGAAGAGGAATATATATCTCAACAGTAGCAACCTATACAGGCTGCAAGAAAACTAGGGTTTTGTCTTCTCCCCGCGTCATCGTTCTCGGCAGAGAAGGCGGTTATTTTTATCCCCCTGAGTAGGGGGAGATTCCAGCCCCTCCGACATACCCTCGCGTGCGTGACGTAGCCGCTTATAAATTGGCCTCGGCGTTGTCCGTTAATTTCAAATCAGCCTAATTCACGCAGTAAACGGCTCTAGTTGATATTGTATACAAGAAGAGAGTACCAGCGTGAGAGGGAAAAAAGTGAAATAACCCCCCCCCCCCTCCTCCTCCTCCTC
>JAUZND010056187.1:0-18776 GCA_034780555.1 Coelogynopora nodosa
GGACCCCCCCTCAGCGGTCGTAAGCCCCGGCTGTGCAACTTAAGACTTACGATTCTGACAACCTTATAACTTTACCTTTGCCACTCAAAATTTTGATTAAACCTATCTCGGCTCCCGGTCTATAATATTTGATGCAAAAGAAAATTATACAGTGAACCTTTGTTTTAATAATACATTATTGGTATAATAAAAATAAATAAAATTCTGTTTTTAAGCTCGAGTGTGCTTTTTCAAAAGACTTAGAAGATATTTCAAAAGATTTAAAACATATAATAATAAAGTGTGTAATATCGTAATTTATGTGTAAGATCGCTTAATATGGAAAAAATGCACGGAAACAAATACCAATTTCTCTTAATCAAAAAGTTCGACGAACTTCATCACTTCCACGCGACAAGAGAGACATCCGGGTTCTCCCTTTACAAATTCAGATATCTGTTCACTACACAGCGGGCACAGATGTGCACACATACCATGATTCTTTCTGCTTCCAGGCAGACGATGCATGGAAGTCTGGATCTTTCGTCGCATAGAAGTACGCTTTCAAAAGTTTCAGCGTAACTATCTACAAATGATGGTTTATAAGTGCTATCTGAAATAAAAATAACGTGCTATCTGTCATAAAAATGACGAGTGCTATATGTCATAAAAATAATGAATATAATATGTCATAAAAATAATGAGTGCTATATGTCTAACTTATAATAAATAAAATATGAACTACATTGATGTGTTACAATATAAAAAATCGTTGATGTTTGATTAATATTTTCTAAAAGTTGGCCTATTCTTGTATTCCACATTTTTATATCATAAAATAATTAATATTTATTAACCCACTTATTGAGTAATTTTAATTTGCCTGCCTAAATTTAGTTATGTCTGCTCCCATTTAATTACAATTTGCAGTAAATCTATTACAATCACATTAATTAAACGCTTCATTAATATATTTATTTTCATACATTATTATTGTTATTTTTAATTGTTTTAATATATTCTACATTTTATTACTTCCGTATCTTGTACTGCAGCCGCAGTTCCACAGTGTGCCAGAAACGCCAGCGCACAGGCTTTGGCTCCATATCCCACACTTGTCACAATCTACCCAATTGTGCGTTGATCCTTTACCCATTGTAGCGTTGTGTTGATTACAAAAAATGAATGTCAAAATTAATATATGCTTATTATGTAATATATAACTATATAATGTATCTTTATTGTTTGAATTGCACAATATTTTTTGGCATATTGTTTGTGTCTGTAGGTAGCGTAGTTCCTGAAATAAATGTGGTGCTGGGCCCCTTTTTACATAGTAAAATCGGTTTTTTTGACACATGATGTCATAACTGAAGAAGGAATTAATTAAATTCAAATCGGAGAAATATCCTTTTCCTATAATTTTGAGGGCTTCATTTTGGCATATCGTTTGTGTCTGTAAGTAGCGTAGTTCCTGAGATGAAGGTGGTGCTGAATCGGGAGATGAATACGGAGAAAAGGTTTAATATGTACTGAAACTGGTTCTAAATTCTGATTAGGAGCCATGTTTGAATTTGGCACTTGTACAAGGGTTTCAGTTCTTGTTGGGATGTGGATTTGTTCCATGTGACTCCTGTAAACTGAACAATCCGAGAGGTCTAGACTCTAATATCTTTGTTCTGAATAAAGCAGAATTAAAATTAAATCTTTTCAGCAGATCAAACCATCAGTAGTTGACAATTGTTAACAACTCTTCAAAAATCTGATATTTGTCAAGAATGTTTTATTGAGTTTGACCAACCTTCCCTCAGGTCAGAAAGAACTGAACCAAATGCCTTTTTGGTTTCTTCAATGAATTATTTTTTTAAATAAGCAGTGGTTGAATCAGGAGGGCAGTTGTTAGTTTTTGAGAAGAATTATCAAGAGGAATTTGAAGGTCTATCTTTAAAAAGACAGTTGCAACTTTGAAAACAATGAACATGTCTTCTGGTTCTGGAGTTGTGGTTGCTTTTTGCTTCAAGGATAGATTTACTATGACTTTAAAGTCACAGCAAACTTGGGGGGTTCCATCGGATTTCAATGGAGTAACTATAGTAGTGGTCCAGCAACTGCTTTCAATAGATGTCAAAGTATTTTCATTTACTAATTTGTCAATTAATGTTTTTACTGGCTCTTGTAGGCCATAAGCCAAAGGATAACAATTTTGAAATACTGGTTCATCAGAAACTTCAATAAAAAAGGAGCAATATTGATACATCCAGAGCATTTTGAATACTGTTCAATAACTTCTGGTGAAATAGATTTAGTTGGTAGTAAATACAATAATATCCTTAAGAATTTGAAGGCCATTTAGACCCATATGGGTACATATATATTATACATAGGTACAACATTAGGGATAAAAAATATGATAAATGTAGAATCACTTAATAGCGTCCAAATTGTAGAGAACTTTATTATAGAAGTGAATTAATCAGTCTACGTAGGTAAAACACTGGGCTTAAAATGTATTGTCAATGTAGAATCTCTTAGTGGCGTCCATTGTAGCGAACAACCGTCTGCAATAAGTTATTTCCATATCTGGGATTACGGAGGTCCACTTTTCCACACTGCTCCCAAAGTTTCAAGAAGTCGTAATGCACACTCTCACCTGCCTGTTCGCTGAACTTTCCCAATGATGCTCTGTGTAATCTGCAAAACTGAATAACATGATCAAAAACCACATGAACAGATGTAGATACAGTTACATTTAATGCCATGTATGCATCACGAAACAGAGACACTTTTAATACGAAATCGTCAGCCAATTCGTTTCCAAAGCAGGCTTTTCGAACCTCATTGAATGTCCTGAAGGCAAGCACGAAAGGTATCAGTTCTGGGTTATTTTCTTCTGCAATAACAGATTCCAAAATGTGTACATTATTTAATATGCGTTTACACATATTACCGTTAAATTCACCGGAATGAAGCTTTGGCCTAGTTATGCCAAGTTTGGCAATCCATATACTGACAGTTGTTTCACTTTTTTTCTCGAGGTCTTTAATAAGTTTATTTGAAACACGTAGAAGAAGATGCAGTTCCGGAAGCACAATGTGACTCATGACGATGTCATTCTCTTTACCTCGAATTAATGGTTCATGCGCACAACTTTCAAAGCACTTTGCAGATTTACAGTCTGAGTTAATAAATTCCGAAGCCTTCTGCCTTATTTCATCCAGTGTTCTAACTCGGTAGGATCTTGAAGATGATAATATGAACTCTGTTTTTGGACACTTACACCAAATACAAGGATATGAACAGCCATGAGCTTGTATTCCGCATATAATATTAGCCATTTTAAGATCACATGCCAGTGTTACATGATAGTCTAATTCATCAATACGAAGTAAGTCCCATACTATCTGTATGTTTTTGTAGGTCTCTTTTATATCTGGTATGATTGCAATCACTATTATTCGTTTTACTCCAGTATTCGAGTACAACTTTTCAACACCTCTATTTTCCTTTCCATCATCCTTGCTATATATGCTTAAGGAAAATTTCATGAAACCATTCCCTCCATCAATATTAAGTTTCAGAGACATAGAAGAAATGTCAATGTTTCTTGAATTACGAATTTCTTTAATATATGCACTAAGGTTATTATGTACAATAGACAACTGGTCGTGGATCTTCTGATCCCTCGAATTCAAGATGTTTTAGTGAGAAAAAATCCATTAACTTACGGTCACGATCATAAAGAAACTGTTCAGTTTTTGATTCAATTGAACCTCGACCACATGTACTTCTGATAAAAGGCATAACTCTTTTGATCATATCAGTATTGGATGTTCCAAGAGTTGTTTGTAAAGTACTCAGTTGATCGGAGCTAAACGATGTCGAAGAACCAGGTGAGTTATCTACACAGACTTTTAGTTTCTTGGGGCCTCCAGAATAAAGTTGAATGTTGTTTTCCTCGTCAGTTTTTGATTTTAGTATATTACTTACTATGAGTTCACTTGTATTGTTGTCTAGCGATGAATGCAGCGAAACTAGATTATTTCGTAATGTTTGGACGTTACATTTATGGGGTAATCCCTTACCAACTGGCGACTTACAAGTACAGCACAGTCGAACGACCCTGCCGTTGCATGTTGACATTGCCATCACTGGTCGACCTTTCTTTCCTTTTGGTACGCTTCTCTGCCTTGCTACGCAACAAATAGGACATACACATAATGGTTCAGGTGAAGATCGTGTCCCACGCCTCAAGAATGGTAGCACTTTGCTGAAGTCAAATGCCTCAGAGAGAATACTTATGTCCTTTTTCCCAGTTTCAATATCAATCAGGTGTGCCCGACACCTACCACAAATTGCAGCTGGGCAACACTCTTCGTCAATATTAAAATCCTCTATAAAATACTTCCTTAACCGTTCAATAACAACATCTGTAAGTGGATATTCTCCCTTTTCGATACAAATTACGCATACTTTCAATCTATTTTCACAATGAGTTAAAGCACGTGTAGGATGAGCCATGAACTTTTCAACATTAAGCCTAAACATAACACACATGAAAAGACAATCTTAACGATTAAAAAATCAATAATCAATCTGAAGTTTATTACATTACTTGCTAAAAAAATTCAAATGTTATTGTTATTGTCTATCATTGGCTATTTTGAAATAAATTAGTATATAATTCCATAAGGTGAAGCGCCTCGGATACGAGGTCAAAGACCTCAGATACAAATCGTTTTGGCGCATTGCGCACAGATATATATATATAAGTATTGTACTTATGTACTTCTGTTAATTCCCTTGTACAATAAAGTTCGCTACAATGTGTATGCCACTAAGTAATTCCACGTTGATAATGTCAACATAATAATAATTGATAATGTTAATAATGCCCAGGACGCAGTCGTCTAACACACTCAAAAATGTAGAGTTAGTGTTGTCGACCATGAGGTCCCCGAGGATGCGCAACTTTTGCAAAGGGGTCAGAAACTTCTGACTCTGAATACGGGATAGATAAAGACTTTCTGACTTGGAGAAGAGCAATCCAGTATTCACCAACCCTAAAGCGGGCAACTGGGCTGTGATGATACGTCTTATTGTGCTTATCGAAGAGAAGTGAAAGGGAAGAACGTTTGGAAGCACTCAGTTCAAACCCAAGCCTGCTTGACTAAATGACGCATCTTAACTCCATCATCCGAAGTAATGGCAATATCATATGCAAATCCGAGTAGGCTGCTTTCGACTCCAGTGACCGATGTTCCAATGTTCAATTTGTCCAGGTGGCAGAGCAGCGGGTCAATGACCATGTTGAACAGGAAAGGGCAGAGAGGATCCCACTGCTTGACCCCTCTAGAGATGGGAACAGGTTCTGAGGTCTCTCTGTCGGTACAGGTGGAGGGGACAGAATCAGTGTACATGGAAAGAATGTACTCGATCAGATTCTGGGGATACTTTTTGAGGGCAACCCACAGATTTATATATAAACACTAGATATGCTACGGCTATTAAAGCATGCCTCAATACTTGAAATCGACGAAGGAATCGATACTACGCATTTTGTGTTGAAAAAATTATCCAATCAGTGCACTGTATAAGTTTTGGCAAAACGAAATCAGCTGTTTTATTGCATGTAAAATTTCTATGTTTTTCTAAATTTATACGTTTTTTATTAGTTACTATTAGGTTTCCCAATTAATATAGTGAAATAGAAACCAATTTATCGAATAGTATTACACATGAGTTGATTTGTCATAATGTTGTAAATTAATGCCGAAATGCAGAACAAATATGTATATTTATATTATTTTTTGTAATATTAAAATACTTAATAGATGATTATAAATAAATTCTTACACCTTGATATCATTAAAAAATATATATATGCGATTATATTTTATAACTACATTAAGAAAAGACCTACAACAATACAAACGGCTTTTAGATTTGAATGCATATGCTGAATTAACCTGACTAAAGCTGACTTCGTTTATTTATGAATTATGCTGACTAAGTTTAACGTTTTTTGTATACATTTTATTTTATATGAAAATAGTCCGCAAAAAATTGAATTATCTACAAAATATCCCTAAAAGATAACTCTATTTTAGAAGTACCCTTTTTCCAAGCAGACAAAAGTTTTGTGATTAGTTGCAGGCCGAATGAGTCCTCCGTTTTCCTCTATTTCTATCAAATCGTAACAGTGATCAAAGGATCGAGCCAGAAGACGATCAAACTCTGAGGTCGAACTCAGCAAATGATTTCTGCAGTTGAAGCACGTCAGTCTTGGAATGATCTACATTTCTAACCACATTTAAAGTAACCACATTTCTGCTGAACTTTGAATAAACTCTCCTGGATAACAAGGTCACTCGAGATCGACTTCCGATTTTGGTGATTGGCAGCTCGCCGAGGCTGAATACTGAAATTTGGAAATCTAATCAACCCCCAGAAGTATGCTGCTCGAAATTGATCATTTTTGCATCCAAGGTTATATTATAGCTACATATAACTGTTTGTGAAATAACAAAAATGGTACGTCCATAAAACAAAACAACACCTAATTACTTCAGTTAAGCATTATACATACACCAAATCTCAAATAGAAAACCCTCTTTTATCATGTAACACGTAGTTTTCCTAATTTATTATAAAACATTTTAGGGTTATTTATATTAAAAAAATATGTGTGATGTGTAAATTAAGGAGGCTCTTCTTATAATAAAAAATCTTTATGTATAAATTATTTTGTAATGTACAATGACTTCTCTTTCTTCCCGAAAGTGTTTTAATACTTATTTTACTGTACATTGCTATACATTTTACATATATATATATAAATATAAATTCTATGCAATTTTTAAATTAGAAACTCCTCCAGGATATTAATATTATACAATTTGAAAAATACTGTTATGCATAATCTAACTGAGATATGCAATCACTATTATAGAGTCTAAGTCTAAAATATATATTTCTTATATCTTATGATCCATTCTACCTAGAATAAATAAATGTAAATTTTACAACAAAATCGTAACATTTAATTTATAAGTAAAAATGTATGTTAAAATTATTGGAAAAAAACTCAATAATTTGGATTAATTTATTGTACATAAAGTTTCAAATTATGTTAATATATATAATATTTTTATCAAAAAAAGTACTTAACTTTTTAGTCACTTAATATAATTTTTATTAAAAATGTGGGTTCTGGCAGAAATCAGTATCAATTGTTTTACAAAGATAATTTTTGATATATCATGATACAAAACATTAATATTTTTAATATCATCTACATAATTATCTAAAAACTATACTAAAAAAGTGTGACATAATAATGTGCTGTATTAAATAAATTTTAAAATTATATGTTTTAACATATCTTAGTTCATAATAATAATATATGCCAATGTCCACTATTATCAATCATAAATGATAATATTAATAACTCTATACTTATGGACATAGTAGTTAAATAGCCTCCTTCAAACTGCGTTTCTTAAACTTCAACGCTTATTTTCTCATTTTGACAAACACTATGCTATTTATTTGCTATGTATAAAGTGCTACACTATTATTGTAAAGAATAAAAACAATATTTTTTAAATATTTATTCAAGTCTTTTTATTGCCTAAATATGCAAGAAGGTGCAAGGCATGTATGCATGGAATGGGAGACGGATAATCTACAAAGTATATACAAAAAAATAATAAGAGGGGGAGGCGGTGGAGGATAGTATTAAATTATAACATATAAATAGTTAGTGAGTAACTGTTGACATCATCGTCGTCGTCATTTGGTTGGCGGGGCGTCCCTCTCCACACCCTCTCCATTGTCATCGTTCTCCTCCATGTCCTCTTCTTCATTGTTGATAATTGACACGTCTTCCTCCCCCCCCCTCATCATTGAGTTATTTGCCGCCTCCAGCAATCGTGGGATATTGATTACTCTTCTACGTTTCGGCTTATTCATTAACCCAAACTGATGATTACCATAGGGTAGACTTGTACAGTATTAATTGAGATCCAGTGTCTCTTATCTTCGAAGAAGGATAGACTTCTCTTGCTATAGGTGAGGCTCTGAAGTTGATGAAGGGTGCTCCCAATACGGCGTTGAGTGTTTGTGAAGGTTCGCTGTTGATCGAAGGCGTGAAGGTAGTCGGTGTGATTTATCTCTATGCTGAAAACTGAGCGTTGGACCTCCTTGGCCTGCTTGATCTCCGACCCGTCGTAGGTGAGAAGGGAGTATGCTTTGGGTCGAAGCAGTACCCATTCCCGGAAGGCTTTCCCACATACCTCATGTTTAATGCATCCAAGTCTCGACTTGTAGTAGTTGGAGAATTCCGTGTGTGAGGTAGGATAGTTGGATGTGTCCAGTAGTTCATCGCGTCGCATGCGGCGGATGAGGAAATCCTGCTCGCGTATGTTTACCGTGCGGAGTAGTAGGGAATCTGTGTCACCTCCCATAATCCCGATTGATCCTCCAACCTCATCGGCATAAAACTGCAGCTTGTCATAGTATAGCTGATACATTATTAGTTTAGAAATGTCAAGTACAGCCTGTCCAATGGCGATAGGTCGATTGATTGTCACCTTATCCTTAGTAAGGTGAATACCGGACAGCTTATCATTGAAAATAATAGCTTCCAGAAATTAGGGTCGACTTGTATAGGTCAAGTGAGCCTCCCGATTATTACAGAGACGGAATTTCATTCTGAAAATAAGGGTGGATGAAGGGAGAGAGAAAGAGAAAATTTTTATAACAGCCCAAGTAACATCCTCATTTCAGTGGTCGTTCAACGGACGAACTTTCTAAACATTCAAATTTGGTTGCCCACAACGTCCATACGCAGTTCATACTGTCAGTTAAGTGAACTACAATGTACTTTTAAACTGCTGTAAACGGACGTTTAAAAATATTTTTATTAAGAATATGCATACTACTTTTAAGTAATAAGTAATACAGGGATCATAACTTGTCAGGGTATTTCAAAATCCTTAAAAAATGTCAGGGCATATGGGTGTTTTTTTATCAAATGTCAAGGTAGATTTTATTTTGAAATAATTAAAAAAATTAATGCAGTATTATATGTGAACATAAGCTGGAAAAGGAAAAAGCCTTGACTGTCTAACTAAAGAAGAGTGAGAAAAGGAAGCGCCGTCTGCAAGAGGAACTTTATCAAGAGGCATTACAGATAGCTGTCATAAAAAACAAACTAGCCAAACATTAAATCTTACAAGATAAGACATTATTATATATATAGGATAACATTGATACAATTTACTACTGGAACCTGTTTCCCAAGTAGATAAGTATGACTTGAGTCAAAGATTGAACTTGTTAAAAAAATACTGAGACCTTATACATTTTTATATCATTTTCAATTTTTTATGACAGTTCTAGTGATTACCGACATTAAATGAACTACTTTTAAAAATCTAATCTTAAATATTATATTTAATCAAAAGCTAAACAAATGAGCTAAGTTCAATCTTTGACTGAAGTCTGACTTACCTTCTTGGCAACCAGGCCACCTATTCTACTAAGTTCATTAATACTGCATTTATGTTATTTACTCGTCCATTGTTTGTTTTAGTAATATTCGTATAACTATTCGTTTTTAAAATTAATTTTGTTTTTCAATTTTGAAATGTCAGTGTGTATGTCTGGGAAATTTTGAAATGTAGGTGTATATGTCGGGGTGAAGATATTTACAAACTGTTATGAACCTTGTAATATGTTGAAAAAAATTATTTTATAAATTTGATAAATATCGTACTTGCTAATTTAATTCAATGATATTTAATTAAAAATATTACATAATGATAATTTATTCAATAACTTATTTTTCCAATAATTTATTTATTTATTAATAAAACGCATATTCATTTTACAAAGATAAGTTATGTGTTGGTATCAGTTATTATACTTTGAACATATACTTTAAACTGTTTATATATACATTTAATACTTGGTAACACCACCTCTTGCTGCTATGCAGGCTGCCAATCGATTAGGCATTGACAATGCCAATTTCTCGAAATAGTCATTTCCCAATCGAAGACTCCATGATTTTAGGATTTGTAATTGGGTTGCATTTGTTGTTGAATATTGATGCATTGTATGTTTTAAATATGCCCTTGCATTTTCAATTGGGTTTAAATCAGGAGATTGTGGTGACCAACCCATAACATTCCATTTATTTTTCACATGAAACTGCTTTATCATCTTACTTCTGTGGCATGGTGCCCCATCATCCTGCAACCACCACTGTTGAGTATTACCAAAAGCATTTATAGCAGTCGATCGAACTTGAATATTGAATACCTTCTCATACCAGACAGAATTAAATCTTTTATTCTTAGTAATAAATCGTAAAAGACCTGCATCTGATGCTGTGAAAGATCCCCAAAACATGAGACTAGTTGGGTATTTTACTGTTTCAAGAGAAAATCGTAGAGAATCTCCTTTCTTCATCCACATTCGCTCCTTGTAACTATCATTTTTGACAGAAATGCGAGTCTCGTCAGTAAAAATGACCATGCGCCAAAAATCCAGAGGCTTTACAATCCACTTTTTAGCAAAAGCTAGGCGCAGTCGTTTGTGTCTTTTTGTTAGAAATGGTTTCTTGACACGAAATTTAGAATAAAAACCACATCTACGAAGATAGTTTCTGACAGTTGAAAGTGATACTGTCTTGCCAAAGTTATCAAATAAATATTTTTTGAGCTGACAAGCAGTACTAAAGGGTTGCGACGAAGTTCAAGTACTATACAGCTAGCGTTGTTCACGTAGTGTAATTATAGGCTTTCTGCCACAATTAGATACATTGTTGCTAATATTTCCTACAATAGAATGTTGTTTAATCATTTTTGATATCACACCTACAGATACTTTTAAATTTGACTGTATTTGACGATAACATTTGCCCTCACGATGAAGTTGGACAAATAATTGACGCATTCTTTTACTTAGATGAACCATGATGTTAAAATTGAAAATTACACGTAAATTTTGACAAATATGTAATAAAACAAAAGAAATAATTGTAAACTCAAATAACAGTTATTTACATATAGTATATTACTTTTATTTGAAAAGTAGTATAACTTTAATATATGAATAAACCTTACAATAATTTAAAAAATCTTTTTTTTTCTAAGTGTTCACGACTTTTTTGGGTGGACTGTATATATTAAATTAACTGCCATGGTTTCGAAGGTTGTTATTTAACATCAAACCGGTGTTCTATTTTCATCTTTACACCGATGCTCTGTATTTAACACTGTTTTATGTTTTATATCAAAACCATGTTAATTAACACTAGAATGGTGTTATTTTCTTTTTTGGTATATGAATCCGGTGTTAAGTAACACCAAAACCGTGTTCTTCTTCATATTACACATTTTTAGTGTAATTCAACATTAATTGTTGTTAATTTACACTGTATCGCTAACAGTGTATGTAAGTCTAGCAAAACAGACCTAATACTTTCTAAACAACTGTCCTGTGCAATTTATTTTCTTTATTAGTATGCAAGTTGGTAATCTTCTAAGATGTTCTAGAACATTTCAAACTTCTAAAAAAAACTTAAGTGCCGTGCTAACGTTTTTTTATTTTTTTTAAACAAGGCACGACTACATAGTATTGCTCTTTTCTATATAATACGGTATGTGTAACTTACCGGTGTACATTTTAGTTTTGGTGCTGGTGGTGTGTGCACCTAAAGTAAAAAGTATTCATTAAATTTATACTGCGTACAGTTTCCCTACTTACTACTTTACGATATTATTTATGTTATATAAAGACCCTTATACGAATGATTACTATAAACCATTTCAGATATAACAGACAAAAAAACAATGGGAGAACGAAGACAGCCAAAAAATCTGCAAGGATTGTTAAAATTTTGCATGGAAGTAGGAGATTCATATGAAAACTCAGTTACCGATACCTTGGATCCCGAGGTCAGTAGCTGCCTATATAAAGGTCAAGATATGTTCAAATTAAACTAATTTGTTAATTGTTATGTATTGTAGAGAAAACGCTGGCTCCGAGAGGCCTTATCCAACATGACGGTTGATATAGTCAAAGAAATGAAAAATCATATTAGAGTTATCATTGAAAATGTGAACAATGATTCGTCCCCTGAAAATGTTAAAGTGGCTTTAGATACTCTTGAGTCCTTGGTCGGGATAGTAGAGGACATGGATTGTTCCAATGGTAAGTTAACCAACATTCGGACTGATTTGTGTAATATTTCTTTATAATTGTGTTTTTAGGATGTTTTTTAAAACTTAGCATTCATTAATACATTTTATAACATTTTGTAAGTATTCTTGCACATCTGTTATAATATATATTTTAATATATAGCATATAATATTTAAATTAGTTTTTTTAAAGATATCGACTGAATCCAGTATACATTTTTATTGAGTAACTTTAACGAACTTAATGTCAAATTTAACGGTAATAAACAACTATAAAATATTTTAAAATGTACATGATAAAATTCTTAAGAGTAGTTTTTTTTCCGCGAAAGTTTCTATATAATAACTTCTATATCGAAATAACTAAACAAATTAATTATATAAAAAAGCAGCCGCGCTCTTATGATTAAATGTTTCACGGGTATATAGTTTAAATAATTAATCAATGTTAAACATCACTTAGATTAACTGAATAGTTTTTATTTAAAAAATATTGTAATATTTTTTTTTCAAAGCAACTTAAAAATCATATTCTATAATATTGCTTAAATTATTTTTTAAAATTATTTTTCTAGCGCAAAATGTGAATTATTATTAAGATGTTCACATGTGACCATAATAATGATGAGCCTCTATATTATTTATTATATATACTTGCCATTTGTCAAGAAATTAGTTGTATCGGCGCTCATCTCGCAGACTACGTTCGATCTTTGAATCAAACAACTTCCACAGATTAGCTTAGTTAGAATTGCGAAATAATAAATTATTATTGCCACTGTGAGGCCTCTACTATTTCTCTCGAATCTTTTGTCAGTCTTTTTACAACAAAATTGTTCATTAACTGAATCATTTTACTCCTGTCTTGGGATCAAATACTGTTTTTATCAAGTATCCTCGTTTTCAGTTTATGATAAGTAAACTCATTTGTTAAATTATAATTTAACAAATGAGTTTACTTCATAATTATGAGCCTATTAATTACGTGCTAACTGTGATGTAGCATGACGCACACCCATAATCTGATCTAAACTTAGCAACACTGAAAGTATTTACTGTATTTTATTATAGATGAAATAAAAGGTCTAATTAACATTCCGATTTTTAATAATTGGTTGAAATCATAGTTCAAGTGACTTGTTTATTTCAAATTAAAATTATCAGACACTGCAATGATGTTGTAACTGTTTTTAGTAAGTATAAGCAAACTTTTAAAATGCTCAATTGGTTACTTACTGAACTATATTTGTGAATTGTTTCATTTTCCTTATCCACCATACCAAGTAGGTTAATTTATTTATATATTTCGATTTTCGTAAATATCAAAACTGACATAAATAATTGTAATTCTACGAAGACTACCATTATTATATTATGAGGAATTAGTAATTTTGTTTATTGTTTGAGATAATTTCAAAATATATTTAATGGCATGTATTTTAACCAAATATGTAATAGTGAATGTTTTTAAAAAGTTTAAATTTCTTAATTGTTTCTTAATTCTTTGTGTTTATAAAACACAAAAATGACGAAACTATGTATTTTATTTTAAAAAATTAGGCGCTATTTATATAAGTAATTTTAAACATGCGGTTCTCAATTAACGTTTCCCAATTATAAATATTTCCGCATCTTTGTTATTGCAAAATAAAAAAATATTCACTTCTTGTGTTGAAATCTTTTATATAGTATATTTTTAATGTTTTATACTGCGTGCTTATTTTAACCATATATTATAATTAAAATAGCTAATTTATTGTTCAATTTTGCAGAACACCCAACCCAATGATAACGGAACATTTTTGTTTAATGTTGTTTTATAAATTATTATTAACTTGTGCTGTTTATAAATAACCTAATTGAAAATGCAACTCAGAATTGGTGAACATGTCCATTCGTTATAATTTTATAAATATCCAATGTAGTAACCAACAAAGTATTCAATACTCTGACACTATAACTATATAATAACTATCGTTAAATATATAATTTACATTCAGTCTTATACAATTTTGATTGCAGCTGATTAAATTCGCTTAATTATTTCCTATAATTGAGTCATTAACTTTTCACTTTAATACTAACTCCAATTCGACACCCCCCTTGGTCAAATATATTGATTCCGCAGATTACGTTAAGATCGGTGGTTTGTCACTCGTGTGTGAGCTACTCAGCCACCCAGACCCCCGTGTTCGCGCGGAAGTAGGGAGCTTGCTGGCCACCCTGGTCCAGAATAATCCATTTTGTCAGGAGAGAGCAGTTGCTGAGGGCATTGTGCCTCTTGTTGTGGCCACCTTGGACCAGGAGGATCTCGATTCTGTCACATATCGCAAGATTCTTCTTGCACTTTCGTGTGAGTTAAGGCAATTCAATAATGCTTTCAGTATTTCTATATCATATGAATATACTATAATATAATACAAAAAGTATGTGTTACTGATTGTATAAGCATATAAAGTATAGATCTAGAACTGAAATTCTTTATTTAGCACTTACAATCCATTTATCTTTAATTGTATGGTTAAGTTAATTACATTAATTTATTACATTTATTACACTTAATTAAATTGAACAGCTATATTTATGAATAGTTTTTTTTAATGTTTTTTAACCCTTATCGGTACGGGTCGCTACATTTTGTAACACATTTTATTCTTTTGCGAATAAAATAAATTGTAATACGTATATTTACTTCAAACTTCAAACCAACATGATTTATACTCACATCTGCATACATGTAAAATGTTTTGACTCTAACTACTATGCGAAAGAAATTTGAAGCTTTTGTTTAGTTGTAGTACCAAATGTTATATTTTGTAACAAATGTTAAATTACGATTTCCTAACGTTTTAATAACTCAAAAGATTATTGTTGCATAGTATTTATACCTTTCTTCAAATCCCAAAGAAATATCGTAACCGATAAGTATTTTACATCGCATACTTTGACATGCAATGCAGTCTTTTAAAAAATGGATTGAAACTTTTTGAAACCATAAGACAACCACAGGCGAGAAATACCCCCTGTATTACGAACAAAGAATCGACCACTGAATTCAAGTTTGTTCATGTATGACCACGTCGATAAAATTACAATGGTTTCGTACATTGCCAAAAGGAATCGCAGTGTTCTTCTTTTGAGCTCTTCACATGGCGGCGGCGAGATTGAAAATGACGAAACAATTAAAACCCACAATGAAACAGATTACAACGCCGGAAAAGAAGGATTCTACCTAATGGACACGAATATATAGTTGAGTTTTGTTGTTCGGAAAACGGTTCGCTGGTCATTGTTGGTTTTTATCAACATGGTCGATGATGCTGTTAATATTGGGTTTATTCAAATGAAACGTGCAGGCTACAGAAAGTCGTGAAAGAAATTTGTGAAGGCCTTGACCTATTTCGACATTTAAAATCGACATTTAAAAATTCATCGATTCAGCCATGCAATCACTTCAACAGCTCGAATAATGCACTTCTTACCTTCCCAGGCCCTATCTTCCACATATAGTCGAGGTGCCGTGTTTGCTCTAAAACAACGAGAATGGGTGTGAAATCTGCACAGAATATATTTGTCCTGTCCATCGTGAAACGATTAAGCGCTAAACTTGCTCTAATAAATGCGAATAAAGCGAACCTTTTGGTAATGATTTTACTTGCCGTTTAATTAAATTCAATCACAGCTCACATGCCCACTAACAATGCAGTCAACTTCTTCGTAGATGAATCAATCGACATTAGTCAATTTGCACTCAAACATGCACAACATCGGTACGTCTTTCACGCACCCCCGAAGGAGGGGAAACGCTTAAATATTTTGGAAATATATTTAATATAATCTGATCTAAATTGTACGTTTGTTTTAAGGTATTTACTTATTACTTGTGAGAAGGTATTTACATACAGCACATGCATTTTGTTGATATATTTATTTAAAATATTATAGCTGGGCTATTTTGTTTGGAATATTGTTAGTCAATATGGGACTTATTTGATATACTACTTACTTGATAAATGCTGCACATACTAACTGCATGTATATAGATTATGAGTTATATAACTTAATTGAAGTTTATGTTGTCCATATTAACTATATAAATAACTAATTAATTTAATAAATTATAAAGAAAAACCAATTTTTTTAAAGTCTAATTTGCATCTTATTGGTATATTATTTGCATATGTTCATAATGCTTAAGTAGGAAAAAAACATTGTTTGTATAATGAATGTGTTTATTGAGTAGTTATGAACTCTAAATGAGGAGTAGTGATTAGTGATGATTAGTGTAGTACAAATGGTTATTGAGATATGACTAAATATAATTATTTTTTAATAATAATTGACTTTAAAAAATTCCCAAAAGCGTCTGAGTGGCATCAACAGGATTCGGAATCAATACCATTTTCTGATGAAGAAAGTGCAAAAAAAACTTTTTGCAGACTCTAAAACAAGGTTACCCTCAAAACCGGGGTTTCACTGTCTACATATGAAGACCACTCTGACTTCAAGTGAACTGTTGTGGACAAATAAAGAAGCCTAACCTTGCCGCCTTTAATCCTAGTCACTCTTTATTTATTGATTTGAAGAACAATTAACGAATGGTTGTGACGATAAAACAATCGTACCGTTCTTATGTTGTGTTTGATCATTGTCTTATTTCTTACCTCTTACATATTCCTTTTTTTCTCTTTTGTAAATTTTTTGCATTGCTCTGTTCATGTTTTATTTATTCTTACTGACAAATATTAAACAAAGCTTCTGATATTATTGTTTTTATTTTACGTAGAAAGGCGATATACGTTACAAAAAAAACTGATTTAAACTAATTAATCTATAAAGCCGCTTACCTTTATGGATTCTGTCATCGTTGTCCTTTTACGCTGAAGTTAGATGTCTGTCTGTACGTAATGGGGGACAGTTCTGACAACAACCAAATGATAATATATTGATTATTCTAGTATGACATGACATTACATCAGGTTTGGTGCGTTCCTACCCCCCGGCTCTGGATGCATTCATAGAGTGTCATGGTTTCTCATGTCTGATGCGCGCCATGAGTTCAGATAGTGACGATGCTCTCCGAACCAAGGCTGCCTTTATGCTCAAGTGTCTCTCTACCGATTATGATAAAGTCAAGGGTAGGTTCATTTTTATCCTATTCACACAACAAGCACGCTATTGCAATACCTACCTAATAAAGAACTTATTCGCTTTTAATTGAATCATAGTCTTGCAATCGTTATGTATATATGCCTATATTCGTATAATATTATTGCTATTAATCTGTGCTTACTTGTAAAATTTGTTCTATTTCTTTTATAATCCAAAGGAAGAGCTAAACTTGCACTTGTTTACTTTATTAGTAGTGAATGAATATATTAATTTAGTATAGTATGTTATCATTTATACTAATATATAGTTTATATATTTATATATATAATTTATATTAATATTTTTATACAAACTATTGATTTATACTGGGAGTTGATGTATATTCATTATGTTTGCCCTATATCTCATATGACCTACTTTAAAGGTTGTATTTACACGAAGAATAGCTGTGGTTGCAAAAAGCCAAAAGTAAATTTAATAAAATATGCTTTTGCCAATCGACTTTATTCAACGATTTATTAATAATAAAACAGAGTTATTATTAATATAGAATATTTAAATGGTAAGATTTAATTTTTTTATTATTTAAAATAATATTTAATAAAAATTGGAAATATTTTAAATTAATAATTTAAGTAATAAAGTGTTGTAGTATAGTAGCCGTTGTTTATGTTTTTGACCTGCCTGGATATTTTGGGTAAACTACCGTTGCTTATTTTTTTTTAATATTATCAACTATATATTTTAAAAATATAATTTTTTAATTAAAGGTTACAACATATCAAACACTTGATGAGAACCAATATTTATTATACAATAGTGTTTAAAAATGTTAAACATCTGTTGTAACTAATCAATTGTTTTTATCTTTGCCATTAATTTAATTAAAATTTATAATAATCATCAATTTATTTAAAAAAATAAAGTTTGGCCAATTCAATTAATTCAACATATCATTGTTTCGATCGCGAAATGCCGAGTTTATTCTGGCACACAACGGCAACACTCACTTTCCACGCACCATCTCCCCTCTACCCAGACGTCCTCTTTGAAATGGGTCTACTCGGTCAACTCTGCGGCCTCCTACAGACCCCCGAGCACTCCGCCTGGCAGGAACACCTCCTCGCAACACTGGTCATCCTGGTCGGTAGGCACGGACAGTCGGCGCTAGCCGAGTGTGGACATGGCGAGCTCCGATTGGTCAAGGAGTTGACCCGGCGAGAAAGCGCTCTAATTGGCCAGGAGGAGCACGAGGAGAGCTTACAGTCGGTGAAGGAGTTGTTGGCCCTACTGGGCGGTGGTGGGGGGGAGAAGGGGGACTCTGGTCACACTGCAGCTTCTGTTGGGAGGTAGTTGGTGTGTGGCGGACAATTGACACGGACTCTGCTTTGTACTCTCTCTATCTCTCTCTCTCTCTCTCACTCACTCTCTCTCTCTCTCTCTCTCTCTATCTCTCTGTTTATTTTTATTTTAT
>JAUZND010056198.1:0-18774 GCA_034780555.1 Coelogynopora nodosa
ATAATATCTCCATAAATAGACATACACAAATAATATCTCCATAAATAGACATACACAAATAATATCTCCATAAATAGACATACACAAATAATATCTCCATAAATAGACATACACAAATAATATCTCCATAAATAGACATACACAAATAATATCTCCATAAATAGACATACACAAATAATATCTCCATAAATAGACATACACAAATAATATCTCCATAAATAGGCATATACAAATAATATCTCCATAAATTGGCATACACAAATAATATCTCCATAAATAGACATACACAAATAATATTTCCATATTGCTGTATCAAAAGCGACAATTTTTTAACATAGTTTTCTGGAAAAGGTACAAATGTTTTACAACTATTTTCACAATAAGTTTCTTTTTAACCCTACGTATTGTACACTCATCACCAATACATTTTTAATAACATTCGTTCGAAGTAATTAAGGTTTTAAGGAAAGTTTGATATACGTATTGCCACTGTTCCCACATTGTTCACGTTACTTGGTAATAGTACACAAAAACTTTATTATTTTGTTCCATTGAGTAAATTCTTTTCATTTATTCACTCAGAGTCTTATTTCCTTTCCATTTGACCATTACTTTTCTTTCTTTATGACCTCTGGTTCAAAATATTTTCTAGATCCTATATGTGTCGTCATTATTTATAACCAACTGAATTTCTTGTTCGTAAAACTTTCTTCTAATAATTTGTTGAACATTTTTTCAAGGATAGTGTGTACATGTTATATGTGAATTGACTCTGTAACCATTTTTTCACTTGATTCTGATAGAGTGCTCAGTGCTTGACACTTCCTTGCTTAAGAGCATGTTGAATATGTGTCGTAATAAAGTTGTTTTATAGTTTCATGTTTTTTTCTATGACGGAATGTGTTTTATGACAGCAGGCATTGGTGCAGTTAATGGAAAAGTTGAGATTGATACCGTTAGTTTCGTTGTTTTCTAGTACACAACAACAGAAGCGGTTGATTTAATTGTGACATATTATTTTGCATATAAAATTTTACTTGTATGTATATTATTTATCACTTCAATTCTTCAGCTTTGCAGTAGTCTTTATTTACTGATAATTAATTGACTGTCTCAAAAAAACGGTTAAGTGTTATAGATAATTATTATATTAAAAATCAAATTTTGCTTAACTTTCTTCACAATGAGTTCTCGGTGTATGACCCTTTGGTGTACGAGCTCACGGACATCGTTGTTGTGTTAGAATGATTGATTGTTCACGTTCTTGTATATTTGGACGTTCTCTATATATGTCCATTTCCAAGTTCCATTAATGTTGCGGTACTTAGTATTATCTCAGATACAGCACGTTTTTTCAAAATTGCCTAAATTCTCTTCATCCAATCGGAATAGAAACTATATTTATTGAATCACTAATTATGTAGAGCATAATAAAGTAAATGAATCATATTTGTACCGCTAATAAGGTGTCCGTTGTACATTATCTCTCCATTCTTTGTCAATGAAAATGACAGTATTTTATTATGTATCTATTGTATGTAACAATCGAAGTTTCTCTGGTAATCGAAGTTTTGCCAAAACTAGATGAAATTTGACTTCCATTATCGTTTAATTTCTATATTTTCTTTTCTTAATATATTCATCTTATTGTTTTTTCATGTATTTCAGCAGCCATAAGACAATACCGGTGATCTGGTCCAATTTGAAAGTTCAATGGTAGAGATTTAGTTTAAGTATTCTTCTTCAATAACCACAATTAATCGCGAATATTATGCAGCACAACACATGTTGATTTTTTACAGAAAGCATAGTCGATACTATTGTAGAAACAGCGATGAATGCAAGTATTCTATCTGGAAATGGTATCATAAAATCAAGCAATGGGAGTAGTAGAAGGAATCCTCCTTTCCCACTAAGAGCTGATTAAACTTTAATATTGTTCTGCAAAAGAAAAACCACAATAAAATTTTAAATTTTATTACAATCCCTTTTTATGAACACATTGAGCCATTCATTAAAGCATATGTTAACATATGTTAATATGTTAACATTTATAAAGTTTAGTATGAAGTAGCTTGGGAATGTTTGCCAAATTACAATTCAATAGATTAATAGTAATATCTAACAGTGCCTGAATAAAATCTAGATCAGCATTCTTTTCTATAGCTTTCTTCAACATTGGATTATCTTTAAAGAATGCCAGTAGAAGACCAAATTAGCTACGAAATCGTTTCATTCTAATTTTGAAGGGTAGTTAATTCTAATACATTGTATTAAGGTTATGTTTATAATTTTGAAGCCAATTGTATGATGATGTTGTATTGAAATGTAGAAAATGAATCGTCCACGAGAAAATAAGAATTCCAAATAGGAGAAAAAAGCTGCCCCCAACATTAATCACGCATGAAATGTTCTCCTAACCTTCATAATGTATCATTTTTAGAATCTCAAGTTGTTGTCGTTTATTTGTAATATTATATGCATGCTCTTGTGTTATATAAGAATACTATAGTGCTTCATGTGATAAACTGTGCGTTCTAAATTGAATATAATATGGTGTTTTTTTATGGAAATCTAAAATTAGATGAGAATAAGGCCCATGTTCTATGTCATTATACTCGATGACTTAGAAATCCAACTTGTGTCAAGTCTCGCGGATTATTAAACAGTATCAGATAATGTGTAGGACTACTGAGAGACCGAGTCCTGCTATCACATTATTGATAAACAGGTTTTGAGTAATATTGTTCAAGAAACAAATGATGAACAATGTTTGTAAAAAAGATGAGTCAGCAATTGAAAGGATATTGATTCGCTAATGAGATCATCAAGTATAATATATTTCCTTTTTCAATTTTGTTAAAGTTGTCAGGCATGTTTATTAGAATCCATATGACAGAAATAATTCAATGCATTTTCTTATTATTGATTTAAGTGTAGCACTAGTTTCATTTTAAAAACAGCCATAGTACTATTGGTTATAGGATGCTTTGCTGCTCCAATTCTGTTTTCAATTGCACATAAAGTTGGACTCTTTATCCAATTCTTTAATAGATCATTAACTTCATATGTAATAATAACACTGGCCAACTTTGGATCTGGAAAATCCATGTTTGCCTTCACTTGAATCTTCGCTTGATGTATCATCAAGTTGACGAGTCTCTTTATAACCAAACATAGTTGTGATAGGTATAACTATTGTAAGTAATATTGTTTGTTTATAGACATTCATGTTTAGAAAATTTTACATAACCTGTAAACAGAAATTAATACCTAATTCCTATTAACAATCAATTTATATTATACAATTCGTAAAAGTAGGCCTACCACCCTCCGTCGTACCAGTAATTATGTTTACATGTAGACAGAATAATTTGCAATAAGATTAGCACATTATAATAAATTGAAACTGTATAAAGAGGTTAATTTCAATAATATCAATTAAAAATTTATAAAAAACTATCATTTAGATAATACCACCTCTGACCTATTATTGCCTACATATGCAGGAAATGCTAAATTAAATATTTAGTACGATAAGGACTCGGAGCTTACAAAGATGGATACATATAGAAACCTAAAGAGATCAAAAGGAAGGCATAGGAATATTATATATATAGCCGAAGCCCCCGTAGATACGAGGCCACCGACACGGGGTCCTCCACAAATACGGACAAGGTAGGCCTCCCAATCCCGAACACTTGCAGCCGCAGGCTAAGGTGCGCCGGACACTCCTGAAGTCAATGCTCAAGAGTCTCCTCCTCTTCCTCGTCTAAATGAGAACATGTAGGAGGCCCCTCCGCGTTCATGCGAGCTCGGTACGCTGACAACATACGGAAATGTCCACTCCGGAGAAGCGGTATAAAATAAATAAATCTCATGAAAAAATACTTTTGGGAATTATACCTTTCATATGGCAATGAAATATCTTATATAAAGTGCAGTATTTATATATTTTACAAAAGACACTTTTAAAAATTTTCTACGGGCTTGGTATATCTATTGCATTTATATTTTTATAAGTATGTATAGTTCCAAAAGAAGTATGTTGCACTTAAAACACAGAACTAGACCACTTATATCACGTGTATAAGTTTATATTAAAAACATGTATTCTTTTAAAAGTTATAAGTTATATATTAAGTTATATGTTACTGTAAGTAGTATGTTAATTATTAATCATTAGATTTTTTTATTGTTGGATATTTATAGTGACTGCTTTACAGTAAAAGTCCATACAAACTGTAGTTAAATCTGGTAGAAATTATTTTACTTTAAAAACCCAAATATTGTTATGAATTAATAATTATGTACAAATAAGATTTTCGGTAAAAAATACTACCTTTAAATTATATATAAATGTAATACATGTACTTGTACAATAGTATTCATTCTTTTAAATATAATACACTATTATATTTTAAAATATATACGTTTATATTACCTTTGGTTAAATTATTCGTAGTTTACGTTGTATTATATACTCCAAAACAAAATATGTTGGTAACATTCGTTTTTTCCAAATATTATAGATCAATTATTGAATTAATGTATTTATTAGTGTAATAATTTGTATTAATTATATTATTTATATGTATTAATCATTATAATTAATTTTTTCAATTGAAACTTTAAAAAAATTGTAATCTAAAAGTATATTATTAAAAATTATATTCCATTTCTAAATTTCTTTACCTAGAAATATTGCAGGATAAAATCAAGTGGAAGACCAACTTATAAATCAATTTTTCATTATTTATTTTCTGTACATCTTTCTGCTTTAAAGGACATTGCTAAGATCATGTATAAAATCACAACAACATTACGTTTAATATTTTTTATTATAATAATATCAATAAACAATATGTAATGATTTGGAAATGCATTCATTTGAAGGAATGAATATCATAACATATCATGAATTATAATATAAATATAAAAATACATAATTAAATAACAAATTTGGTACATTCATTTCATTTAGTGCATACTAATGAAAAAGATTTATGGTAATCATTTTAAAGTAAACAAATAAATAAATACAGATGATAGTATAATGTTATATTATATTATACTATATTATATTATAAAAAATTATATAAATACATAGGAGGTAGCAATAAATGTTCTAAAAAATAACAACAAACGTTACAAGAATCAAAACTGAATCTGTTTCACTAATAATAATATTAGTGGAACATTGAGATGGAGCGGTCCAAATTATGATATATAACTTCGTTGAAATCAACTGTTACATCTCATTAAATAATTTGGTAACGCAATAAAATTATTTTTTATAAAGCACATATAAAGATTTTATAAAGATTTAAAAGAAAGTAATTAGTGAAAAATAATAATTAAGAGTAGGAGGGAGAGCATGATAGCTTAGAACACCTCAATTTCAATAAAAGTAATTTATATTTTATTCAACATATATTACAAAAGCTGGTCGAAATATCCGTATCACATAAATTGTTAAATTTCATAATTTTATAATACAAACCTGACAGAATAAATAAAATAATATTGAAACAGCAGATGATTTAATTATATTTATTATTGTAATATTAATTAACTATTATTATCATTGATTATAATTTTTCATAATTAAGTGAGAAAATTCTGTTCAGTTTCATGCATTTCATAATTAGCTTCTGTGTTGTTTTTATTTTCTTTAAAACGATTATTATGAATCTTGATTCCTAAATACTCAATCAGCTCGAAAACAGTAATAAAACACCAACCAATCCATAACCCTATAATTCCGCATAATTCTGAAAATAATTCCAAAATACTATAGTCCGTTTGCTTTTCTTTAACAATTGTATCGAGATTGACTGGAAAAATTTTTACTGAAACAAGACTTGGATGGTCAAGATCTAGGGAGTAATTGATAGATCTCCTTCCATTTAGTTCCAGAAAGGTATTAAGTGAAACACGTGCTTCCACTTCATTTGCCGGCCACACATGAGGTGTCACCGTCCTTAGATAAGATATTTTTTCGCAAGGATTCAAGCATGCTTCCCGATTAATTGGTTTTAGGTTAAACTTGTTCCACACTCGTTGATAACAATTCGCCCGGGTATCAATGCCGCCCTTTTTTACTTCGTCATTAAGACTGTTCTTTGTACCATTACTCTGAATAATGTTGACATCGCTTGTTGATCCATCGATGTCTTCAATTCGGTCATAATTAATGAGAATGTCAGGCAATTGGTGACACAAAGTATATGTTGAGTAAGTATATTGGACATCTAGTAGCATTGATTCGTCGATGCAATAACACTGGTCTAATAGTTGTAATTGCATCTGTAACTCTCGACAGTCATCGATAGTCAAATTGAAAGTATTTGTTTCAAAAGGTTTCGTTGTAAAATCAGTCACAACTGTACGAGTACTTGTTTTACTCATGCAACGATAATTAGGAGTACTAAAGTCTTTATCTAAAGTCATTTGGAGTTTAACATTGCTCTGTCGTCCTGTTTGAGCTACAAAAGAGTTGATAGTGAAAAGTGGTCGTGTTCCTGGTGCATGGATGTCCACTTTGTAGCCGGGTAAATGATCCAACTGGAAATATATACATAAATAAAATATGTAATACTGCATTTATAATATATTTTGTTTAACATTACTATTTGTTTTGTTTTTTTAACTTTACCTCGTTGCTACTGGGGCTTATTTCATAAAGCTCACATGTTCTACAATGGTAGAGTTACAAGCGTTGAAATGATATCACAAGTTGCTAAATTTTGCATTTCATAAAGCAATTGTAATACAAGTGAACTCTAGAAATTAATTATAAAGAATTGTTGTGTGTTCGCTCTTTATTGGCAAATTAAAAACATGTTATTCTGATTCCTTTTTTAATTATTACATTGATTTTGTTAGTTCTAACTATTGTTCCAGTTCTAGACAAATTCCTCATTATGTTAATACCTCTATAATTTCTACTACTTGTGTTTGTAAAACTTTCTTTGGTTTTTAAAATGAAGAATTTTTGAAATTCAATTTTATCTAAAATAAAAAAATAATTACATCCCTTAAATCTTGCATGGTTATAAATTATAAATTACTAAAACAAAATTCCACATTGATTAGAGGATAAAGGAGAACAATGGAAACACGGCCATCGGCGATCGTTTGCTTGTTTGCGGGCTTGTTGTAAAGATTAACATTTTAGCCAATAAATTTTGAGATTTTAATCTCCGTTTTTCAGAATGAATTGTCTTAGCATAAATTAAATGACTATCTTAAATTTAATTTTTTTATAAAATACTTTAATAGGCATTTTACAGGTTTTGTACATTTTCATATAATATCTATTTTATGTTTTTTGATTTTTGTTTTGTTCTACCTTTACTTCCATGTTGTTCGCTTGTTTTAAATCTATAATTTTGAACAGTTTTGCAAAAATAATTTATACTGAAAATTAAAACATTAATTTATTCATTTGTTTGTTTTAATCTTTATTATGCAATGCACATTATTATTTATTTAGTCGTGGTTACTATATGTAATAAATTGTATCGGAAAAATATACTTTTTAATAGGTATATCTCAATTTGCACAGATTGATATTCTGATAATATTATTGTAATAAAACTAGACATTTACAAATATTCCTAAGTAACATTATATATGTTTAGTATAAATGAACTATTTATTACTTTAGTTATTAATGGTAAAAAACGAATCTAGAAATTCTACTTTTTTATGTAATTGTTTTTCGTTGTGTTTTAGTGAATGAGACTCTATTTATATTTAACATTCAATTTAATAAACGATTTAATTTACATGCTCACATATATTAACATATTATGATAACCTACTTTTTTCATTGGTGTAAGAAACGAAATTGTCTCAGCGGTATTTAAAACCACAGACAGACCATAGTCTGGCCCTTCAGAAACTATTTGACGATCTTTTGGCTGGAATATATAACACATAAACATAGTTGGATGTTTGTAGACAGTGAAATCTTTCTCATTGCACAACTTGTTTCGGTACATGCAAAACAACAGTTGCTCCCGAAATGACCTGAAGACATCTTCCTGTACTTTTATTTTCATTGTGTGCATAACCATTTCCCAGACATGTCTTTCACTCTCAAAACTATCGTTTGATTTTGAAATCAATTTCCATATTTTGTGTAGTTTACGATATGTATTATTGAGGTGGTTTTCTTCAAATATTTTTTTATCGAAAATATTAGTCGGACAGAATGTTACATCAGGAAATCGAAATCCATTAATTGAAGAAGTGTCGTCGATGTTTTTGGAATACGTGAAATATCGTTCAAATTGTTTAAATGTATTGTAACCAAGGAATGTAAAACATAAAAGCACAATTAGGCACCAATATACGCGTCGTCCCTTATTTGTTTGTTTAATTACATGGGAAATTCCAGCAGGAAGGGATAATGTCTCATCTGTATTTTGTTTTGATTCATCTGATATTGTTTTTTTTTTATTATTTTCATCAATATCAAACACTGATTTAATCATTTTTGTGTTGTCGTTTATAAATTAGATAAAGAGTAGTATATTGGTTCAACTTGATAAATTTCAACTGTTTATTTCAATATTGAAAAGTAATCGGCAAATAGAAGTGTCAGTAAATTTTTAGCCAATCAAAATACACTGAATTGTTTGTTGAGAAAAAAAATCATTTTTCTATCGAATAGGAAAACAGAATGAGCCGCTTGGATAAGATTGTTTAAAAAAGTGCAAATAATAATAAACATAAATATTATTTATTGACATAATAGCATTTTATTTAAAATTATAGCTATTTTGTTACTTACATTATTTTAAAATATAGTTTCCAGTCATCTTCAGTATATTATAATGGTATAAAATATAAGATTTTATATAATATATATAGAAAATTGATGTATTATACAATAATTAAGCCAAAAATATAATGCAAAAATTATACTAATACCCATAGCAAGTGCATCGCTCAATATGGTTTTTCTATTTATTTTGTCAGATCCCTTTATCGGTTCAATGTGAAAACGCTATGTAGGAATGTAAAAAGGTAAATTGCTCTGGAATCGAAGTTTTGCTAATACTTGATGAAATCTTATTTTAATAATCATTGAGAGTACTTTTTTGTTTTGTTTATATTCATAGTTTATTTCGCTTGTTTGTTGTATAATTGTTTTATCGTGTATTTAGGCAACATTAAGACGATATCCAATATGAGATTGTATTGGTTGAGTATTATTTATATTGTTCAATAGTAGAATGCGAATGTCGACTTCTGTCATATGACTCATCACCCATCTCCCTTTCCCACCCTACACCAAATCCCCCCCTACCATTCCCTAACTCCCCCTACCCATCCTACTCCCCCTTTTCAAATCATAAATAGCATAGATAGAGACGATATTGCATAAAAAATTTATTTTACTTCCAGCTTTTACTACAAATGGCCGTATTCTTGCGTTCTCGTCTCCAAGTGCCAATTCACTAATTAGTTATATTTAATGACAAAACTCATCATTAAAGCTGAAAATATTACACAAGAGTTATAGGTTAAAGGGTTAAACTGGCCCAAGACTTTACCGCTTACAACAGGAATGGGAAAAAGATTGTTTTTGCCTTTAAATATGTATTAGGTCAATATCAACTAGTCATTCGCGCTAACAAACTCTACAAGTGTCAGCATGGTATTAATACACCGCACAAACACAGTGTTCTGTTCAAGGTCTACCAACTGCGCTTACTTGAGTGAGCCCGTGTGTTACTTTGAAGAAAACAACAGGAAGTCCGATGCTGCTGCTACCGGAGAGCCTCCAGGCAATAAGACGATATTGTCTTGAAAGATTCATCAGAGAAGATGTATGGTTATGTTATTTTTTATTATATAAAACTTTGTTTTTGACTCTACAAAACTGTATAATTGACTATAAAACATTATAATAATTGTAATAGCTGAAAGTTTAATCATTTTATAGTAACATGATTAATATTTAACATATTTCTATATAATATAGTTGAACCATTAACTGAATGCTTTATGTTTTAAAAATAAACAATTTTATGTAATCATATAAATGTCTTCTTATATCTATGTATTGGATTTTATGTAGCTATAAATATAACCGTTTTGAAAAAATATTGGACCTTATTCTAGGGAGGGTGTATAGAACTAAAATGCCTATGCATCGTAAACTTTGCGAAAATGTAGGTGTCTTGCACTTTTTATTGATTATTAAAACTCTATTCTGCTCTATTCAACTCTATTCTACTCTATTTTTGAATGTATAATTTATCTTTTATTTGAACTGTTTTTCAATTTACAAGTATAACTTTGAAAAAACTCAAATATATTACATAAACGTATATTTAATAGAATATATATATTTGGAACGTATTAATAATTCTAGGAAAAGGTGATAAAAATACAAAAAACATAGTATTAGTCAATTGACTATATTTTACACATACTTCTGCAACAATTGATACATTATGTAAATAATTATTTTATAGAACATTCTAAATTATTTCTTTAAATTTCAATTTCTTCGTGTATTTCAATTATATAAAAAAGTCACTTTGTTGACACTACTAACAGTTGTATTTTTGGAGAAGTAGTAACGCAATGACTATCTACTACAGTCGATTCAGATAACTTTATATCTGATAAATTGACATTACTGTTGAGAAATAAATTATCAAAATGAAACAAAATTTCAGTGCATGTTTTTACCTCTCACTTAAAAGTATAGATAATAGAGAGATAAGACACCACATTGGGCAGATAACATACTTTATATGCACTCGTTTTAATAATACTAAAAGCGAGTATTTAATAATCACTAACGCTATATTTGCCAATGTTATTATTATGAATGCAAATTGCTAACCAGTGTAAATAGGATAAAATGTTTGTTTCAGCATTCACAAAAAATATATATTTACAATACTGCATCGCGTGGCGTAGGGAAGTTTGTTAATAGCGTAAAACATTAACAAATAAGGATTTCAGCAGACAGTCTCGCGAAACAAGATGCGTCAAATCATCGCCCATAATCATATCAAGTCTAAAAGTCTGTAATGACATTTCGGTTATGAATCACTTCCATCTTTCCATCATGAACAGACATTACAATTCCGTGTATTGCATTTTGAAGACCCATTGCAAATTTCAGTTACTGTCAAACATTGCCTTCACATTAGGGTTGTGAGTGTTCCCTCGTATGAAGGTACGGCATCAAATTAAATCCGAAAACCATGTACTTAGGTAGTCCTAAAATATGCAAGGTCAAAACTGGAGTCGTTATTCTCGTTAAAATTTTCTAAACTAGTAAATAAATTCATTCATTCACGAATGAAAAGGTTGCTTCCAAAGTCTGACTTAAACGGTATTCCTGGAACAGACTCGCCCTCTGGATAGAATGCAACATGAATAAAAATTAATTGTTGATAATTGAACGGGTTGAATCCTCAGTAACTATTTTATGAATTGTTTGTAATGATACCCACAAACAGAAATTTCACCAATTGACCTCGGAGAAATCACATTTGGAAATGGTATATGCAACATTTCAGACCTCTGATTGGGATTGATTGTATTCTGTTGTCTTAGTACTGAAACGTTCATGCTTAGCAAGGCAGAATCAATTTTAATACGTCTTCTTAATATAGATTTCTTAATATATTATTACCTAATACAGGGATTGCTGCCATAATGAAATGCTAATGATACATTTACAAGGATAACAATTATTGCACGTATATATAGAAGTCAGAGTATTATAAAAAGTTAGTAAATAAAACATTTAATTGGAGAAAAAAAATTGCGTATAAAATAATCATCTAATTATGTTATTTATTTGTTTAATTTGTATACAGTTTAACTTAATTCATAAGAACTGAAGTAATTAAAGTTTACTTTAGATTTTTATAAATGAAAATTACATGTAATGATTGATTTAAAATTATATATTATAAAAGTACTATGTGACAATCTGACATATAGAAACATGGATATATTTTTTATAAAATCTTTTTTCCGAATAACTAAAGAAATATTTTGAAATAACTGCTTTAGACTTTGGTTTAGATTAGATTGGATTAAACTATGACTAACCATACTATATTCTGATTTCGATTAACACATGCGGCGGAAGAAATTGGGCGTGGCAAGCAGCTCTATCACTAAACCAACAACTAAATAACTAAATTTGGTTTAAATCAAACATATTACAGTATTTGGAAGTTCTAAACAATTTTCAAAACATTTACAATTTAAAAGTACCCTAGCAGTGCATTAGTAATGTAGTATAATAGTAATTATAAGGTTCTTCTTCAAATAAGAATACTTAGGAAAATTTAACAACACACTTTTATTATTTTATGGAAATAAATATATTTACATTTAAATATATATTATAATTGAAATTCATATACAATAAATAAACAAAAATTGCTGTCATGTTACACAATTCTTACACAACTATAATAACTGCTAACTACAATGATCTTGAATTTGCGCGTAACTGAAATATACGTTGACCTTAATCCAAACAAACTATGAAGTAGATTTTGTTTTTTATAGTTTAACCATCAGGTGGTTAGAAATGACGTCTTAGTTAAAATATAGGGAAATTCAGTCTATGCAGAAAAGGTGCTATTGCAAACTTTAAACGTAGTTTAATATTGGCATGGAGCAACATTTGATGACTCGTTAAGTCCGACGATTGAAATTTAAAATTGTAAAAGGTTTTAGAAATCGACTTCATACTTTCGCTTGGTTTATGTTAATAAGTTATTTGGCTATTAAACATACACGATGATCAAGGTAATATTTGCCTTTTGTGAGATATAAACTAATGTTTAAGTGATTTAATATATTATATAAACACATAATTATAAATTAAAATATGTTTGCAATATGTCACTGTAATGTGTTTCTATTTAATAAATGTAAATGTTTATTTAAATTTGTTTCATTGTTTAAATTTAACCAAGCTAATCGAGAATTTAATAACCTAATAGGTTTGTAAATGTTATTGCCGGCTGTGTCAATATTTTAACTGAATAGCCTATCTTGTAAATTATGCTCATTTAGTTTACACTCAGCTAAATTAAAATTATTAACCATTAATCTTTTATTTAAATGTTTTATAAAGTAAATCACTTCTTTTAGTACAAAACTTTGACAGGAATGTAAAATGTATCCTCTCAATAAAAAAATTATTGACCATAATCCAGAAATCATTAACTTACATTTTTTATTCACAACACTTGTCAACCACCTCACTGCATGCCACGTAATGATTTAATAAAACGGTATAAAGCACTATAAATGCTTATAATCTTTTCTGTCAAATATTTTAATTGATAAATATACAAATTGTATAATTAGAAAATTAGGTTTTTAACTCATTAATTGCTATATAATTATAGTATTTACATATAATATATGTAACATATATGTATATATAGCTACATCTTATATTTAAATATTTATATATCATAATGTATATATATTTCTTGTTATTAAGTTAAATTATAATTTTCATTATAACGTATTATTCTCAGACAAAAAGAGTGAACAGTTATAGTATATAATATAATTATTACTGATATTATACGAAACTAGAAAACGGAAGTACTCTGGTTATAAGACCATTGTATAAGGGAAAAGTTATATAGTCATAACTATAAAGAGTGCTACGATTCATAAGTTTAGCTAGTTTTATTGTTAGTGCACTCCAAAATGTTAAACGGATTCCATTTTTTAAAGTTTACATTTAGTATGCTTTGATCCTTATCTCTAATCTTTTCATTGCATGTACATATGTAATTAAAAAAATATCAAATACAATAGCAAAGATATATGTACTATTTAAATATTATATTTTTATTGTCAGTATAACACACTTAATACAACATGTATAATAAAATGTGCTTCTGTATATTATGGAATATACTTACTTTTTAATGAAATAAATGTGTACATATTGTGTAGTTGTAACTAAATTAAATATACTAAAATATGTAGTTATAAAATATTATTATTTTCCATACTCAGTGAATCTGATTAATTCTTAGTGTAAAATAACAGATTCAATAAGAAAATAAACGTACATATAATTTTATTTTTTCACAATTAACAAGATATAAGTCAGAAACCAATGTATTTTTGTATTTCCATGCAACGGAAAAATGTAACAAATTATCGTAGAATTATAGTGCACATATATTACAATATTGTTAGCATCAAACAATAATGTAACATTTGAAAAAAATTGAAAACATATTTCAATATTATTATTTAGTTTTTCCTACTAAAAAAATTGCTTAAATCGGAATGATATTGAAAAATTAACGATATCCCTACTAAATCCCTACTAAAATTTTATCAATAATGCGTACTAGGATTTCCCACTCTAATCGTAAACTGTCTTCATTCTTGCAAAATTGAGTTTTACTTTCAATAATAATTGGATAAAATTACATAAATTGCATGATAAGTACCCTTAATTATTGTTAAATATCCGATAACGTAATGTGACATTTAAAAAAATTAACATTAAAAATATTTTTAATCGACTTTATATTACATAAAAGGCTAATTGCAATCCCTTTTTTCATATAAATATTGACAGATTACCTAATGAAAAAAATTCAAATCAACTCCGCTCTTTACGCTTTGACAATAAATTTATATCATATTTTTTATTTGAGTGCCAGCAACATTATATACCTAGAAACTATACCTATATAGTAAGATATTATAATTATATAAAAAAAGTTTTGCTCAGTTATACGTATGCTATTGGTTCATTGGCATGTACACATGTTCAATAAATGGTTTGTAATGATCGCAAAATAGCCACTCTCTGCATGCCGGTTGATTATTCAATAGTAAAACATTTGCCATTTTAAATAAATAAGATAATCACGTTAACAGCAAATATCAAATAAGTATGTTGTTAATTAAACAATATTGTAGAGAGGGTATTCCCTAATAATTTTTTTAAAATTTTCAATAATATATCCTGCGCGATAGGTGCGCTTCGAATAGTGTATTGATTATTAAAATAAAACTAGGAGGGAAGCTCAACTTGTTAAATGGAACTTCCTTTATGTTTTTCGAGAAAAATAAAATATATGATATATATATAATAATGTATGGTCATACGGTCTTATATCATATAACATAGGTACTTACTTTTCATTTGAGTAACTGCTTATGCTTACATAGAGTGTTCGTTATATAAATTGTACATCGAATACAAATTATTGCGATCACATGATATGATTTACCACTCTCTGGCAAAAACAAAAATTATCAATCGTTTGATATAATTAGTAAATCTAATTATTTATCTGATATATTAAATAAACTATTTATCATTAGAAAATAAATATATTTTCGTTAATGCATACATAATATGAAGGGATTAATTAGTGTTGTGTTCTAGAGAAAGGATAATAAATTTATACATCAGATAATAATGATTAGCATAAAATATATAAGAGAAGAAACCTTGTTTAGTGCAAGCGTATTAATTATTTCAGAATACAAAATTAAATATGAATGTGCAATAATATATATTAATTCGAAATTGAAAATAAACTTTATTCTAGTTAATACAGACTATGAATATCTAACATTAATTATTTATAGAGTTTTGTGGTTTCACGAGGCCATATGTCCTTCAGGAAAATTGTTTAGTGGGTTCATATAGAACTCGTTTGAGTCGCTTGAAAATCAAAATATTCAACACCAAAATCTTCCAATCCATGGCATTTGCTTTTATGCAAGAAATTATTAGTAATAATTTTCAAAAAGTCGCTTTCAGGATAGATGTCATTCTGCGAAATATTTCTTTTGTTGACCGCACATTTCAAAGTAAGTAGACAATGTATCTTGCATCGTATCGGTTCTTTATTAATGAGGACTACTGTTTGTTGAAGTATTGGACAAGCTAACTCAAAAAATTGAGATGGTGTAACTGTCTTGTTGAGAGGTTCAAAACGAATATAGCGCACAGCACCTTGCAGACCGATTCTGCAACATATCGTTTAATTTTAACGTTATCAAATTAATAATTATTTTTTAGTGAGGCCGATTGATATTTTCAAGTTAATATAAATGTTTAAGTTTTGTTTATAGATACAGTCATTCATAAAAGTATGCAGTATTTGTTTTGTTTATAAGAAAAATAACTATGTTTAGCCCTATTTCACTATTAAATAATCAGTTATCTCAAGATATACAATATATATATATTTTTTTAAATTATTTATCATTTTTTCTGTAAAGCTATAAATTACATAGAAGCCACATTTTTTGTTTATAAGTAACCTTTTTATTCTATACAACAATATTATAAAACTTTTAAAATAATAATGATGTTTAGTTTTAACTATAAAAAATAAAGAAATAGTTATATATTTCAATAATAAAATTCAATGTCTAATAATGCTAAGCTTAATTGTTGATGAATATTTAACTGTAAAATTCATATTACATTCGATAAAATGTAATAACTGTCTAATCTACATTTAAATAGTATACCAATTTTCAATGATTGATGTTAAATTATAAAATTTTCAATGTTTGATGTTAAATTATAAAATTTTCAATGATTGATGTAAAATTATAAAATTTTAAATGAACATGTGTACAAAAGATACTTTAATCATGACATATAAAGTTGCCAATATATATATATACATATATTGAAACCTACAATGCTATACCTGAAAATGAAATGTTTTGATTGCAAGACATTTAACAGGTCTGTACTGCACTACATTATACATCACTTATAAAGAGAGAGACAAAAACATACAGTAATTGTATAGAATGGCAGTTACTGTCTCGTATGTGTCACATAGTGCACTATCTCTCAGTGAATTGGTTGAATACATTTTGATGACAATTAAACTTAAATTAACATACATAGTGCTGCCTCATAAAACTAGTCTATGCTGGCACAGTGAGTAGCGTGTTAGATCAGTATTCCGATTGCCTATGGTTCTAATCCCATTCAGGTTTTGAAATCAAAAAATTATTGTTGACAAAGACATAGAATGTTTTTAAAACATAGAAAATATAAAATTACTTTTAGTTTCCATAGTAGTAAAAGAAAGCAAATTTGGCAAAATACATAAATAAGTTCGCAAATAATTTAAAATTCAAAATTAAACACAATTATATCTGATAATGTCACCATTATAACTTCAACGTCAAACGTTTACGTTAACGTCAAATGTCGAAGTCAACGTCAAATGTCGAGTCAACGTCAAATGTCGAAGTCAACGTCAAATGTCGAAGTCAACGTCAAATGTCTAACTTAACGTCAATTATATACGTCAACGTCAAATGTTTACCTCAACATCAAATATATACGTCAACGTTAAAAGTCTACGTCAACGTCGAAAGTTTACGTCAACGTAAAAAGTCTACGTCAAAGTCAAAAGTCTACGTCAACGTCCAAAGTCTACGTCAACGTCAACGATGGCTCCTGGCTCCCTGGCGCCCGAGGGGTAGAAGTCACACTCTTACACTACTAGTGAATATAGCAAGGATGATAATTTGCCTTTTAAGTTTAATTTACTTACCTTTATGTAATGCTATTCTTCATTGTGCAGATCCAAGAATAGATCAGAATCATTCATCAAATACTAGTAGGCCTACTTCTCCATTTTTTGTTTCATCAGAGTCACCCGTTGCTTCCTCACCAAATGATAATTTTTCATATTGTCTGGTCACATTTTGATATTATGCATTAACAAATTTACCTTTGTTAAATATACTATTATTTAGTACTCTTGACATTAGTTTAATATTTTGCTTCAGCCATAGTTAGGACCCCCAGGACTGTGACTGTTGAAAATTCTACTAGGGAGGGAACCGGAACAGAAGCAGGAATCACTAATAATTACGGCTCGACCTTAAACCACTCTTGGAGGGTTGAGCCTGATGGTAGAGGACACCAGCAAATGCTTAAAATTTTTATAAAAAAAAAGTCCACCAAAAACCTACTGTTTGGTACATGGAATGTCAGAACCGTCAGACAACCTGGAAAACTGGATCTTCTAACACGCGAACTAGATCACTTAGGTATTGATGTTGCCGGACTAACCGCGGTCAGATGGACTGGAGAAGGACACTTCAAAACAGAAGATGGCTGCACAGTTATCTACTCAGGAGGCGAAAAAGGTTTCAATGGTGTTGCGCTTATGCTGAGGGGAAAAATGAAGAACAGTCTCATAAGCTACAACACCATCTCAGACAGAATACTTGTAGTGAAACTAAACACCAAACCTGTCAACACTAACGTAATTCAAGTGTATGCACCAACAAGCGGGCATATAGAAATGGAAATTGAGGCCTCCTACGATCAACTGCAAGCACTACTCGACAAAAGAAAACAACGGGAAATATGTATCGTAATGGGAGACTTCAACGCAAAAGTCGGAGAAATGGAAGACAGACAAAGTGGAATAGGACGCTTCGGATTAGGCAACAGAAATGAAAATGGTAACAAGCTTGCTGATTTCTGCCACACAAATGGACGAACCCTAACCAACACAATGTTCAACCACAACCCCAGGAACCGTTACACATGGATCTCCCCAAACAATAACACAAGAAACCAAATTGAATACATTACAATCAACAATGGATGGGAATCTAGTGTACTCGATACTAAGTCTAGACCTGGAGCAGACTGCTATACAGACCACATCTTAGTCACCATGAAGCTAAGAATAAAAGCTTTCCGCACAAGCAAGAAGAAAC
>JAUZND010056209.1:0-18773 GCA_034780555.1 Coelogynopora nodosa
TTAACTTAATATAGGCCACCCCCCCCCCCTCCCAAAAAAAAAACATTACAAACTTAATACTTGAACAGCACCCCACACCCCAAGAATGTAAAAATAAGTTTAACTACCAAGCGCTTCAAAAACAAATTGGACAGATAAATAAAAGTTAGACAAAACTATTATATATTGAAGTCTCTATTTCTCATTCTATATCGATATGAAAACGGCACTGTTCGATTCTTGGGGGAAAATATACATATTGCATTTCCGTTTGACTTGTCTTAGTCTAAAAAGAAGAAATTTAATTATCACAAAACTATTGTTTTTATAATCGTTAATAAAATGTGAAGAAATTACTTTTATTGCAGAATCTCATAAGTTTCATATATAATGTGACAATGTTTTAATTTAATTATAAAAACAGACGTAGGGCTGCAATCACCTTGCTTTCAATAGTTTATCATGATGATAAGCATTCTTTAGATCCATTGTATATAATACACTGTTTCCACTCTATAAGAATGTATTAATAAATAGCGTTTGTGTTCTATATCTTCCTTACTCGTGGAGTAGAAAATAAACAGACACAGAAATAATTCATCCACATCTGCTAATAATGACTTTTTTTCTTCGAAACATTATTTTATTGCTTCTCCAATTTATAATTACTTTTTTAATAACATAGCAAATTGCCTTTTGATTTTTATGTTCATGTGAGGACTGTTTTATAATTTAAAAAAACATCTATACCATGCGCGAGATAGTAACATTTTTTCATTTAAAACTAATCTATACCACTTGAAAGTATGTACAGGGAAAATTGGCAGCCTATTAGTATTTTCTAAATAAAATCGTTTGTTATAGTTTTCTTACTTATACATCGTTTGCCTTATAAGTTCAATGCGAGATATAAAAAAGTTTCAAAGTTGAAATATTTCACAAACGGAATTTGAGTGTATACTTGCTATACCATAATAATTTAACGTTTATGGTGTTATTGATCTGATTATGTAGATGACAAATTCAAAATAAATATATAGTAATTCAATTTAAAAAATCAAAACGATAAAGTATCAATCGAAATCAAGTTATTTCAGTTTCAATTAGCAATTTCATTTATTGTAGATCGAAGAGGTCAATATAATAAATAATTTTATTTATTTATTTAATATAGCGCCCCAGATTCAATGTCAGCAGCGCTTTACAGTAATTAAAAGGTTGATCAGATACAATCAAATAGGTCAGATTATGGAGAACATGATCGTTTTTAAATGGAATTTAAAGATAGTAAATTTGTTAATGACGCGTAGTGAAGACGGGAGAGCCGACAAAGAGCCAACGCGGCCACCGAGAAAGCACGACCACCCGTACAGTACTTGTTCTGGCTATGGGGGACAGATGAGTGTGGGTGCTGTCGACTGCCGGACATTGACAGTCACCAGATCTTGAATATGTTTGCGTCCTGATTTATAGATGGCATTATGTAACGGAGATGTCGGTGTTCGCCATGGAGATTTGGTGACAAGACGGGCTGCAGAGTTTTGAACTCTTTGCAACCGCAGGAAAGAAGTTTTTCGGAGATGTTTGTCAAAACAGATTTGCAAAAATCTAGTCTGGATATTACAAGGACGATTACAAGAGGTTTGATGCAACGGATGCGAAAACTCGAGATATACTTCGTATTTAGCGCAGCCAAAAGAAGCACAACTTGCAAACAGAAGAATTATGTTCTTTGAACAAAACACATGAATCAAATGTTATTCCTAGATTAGTATATATAAGTAACATATACAGGGTTCCTACAATGTTTGGTTATAATACAAGGTTCCTACAATGTTTCAATATCAAATTTGGAACTTTTTACACCGGAAATAATTGTCGTGTAAATTTCCAAAAGTATATATGCTAACCATCTGATCCTGACAACATTAAAAAAGTAAGCTTAGATTAAAACTTTTTAAAATAACGATAATATATTGATAATAAATTTATATATATTAAGTATGTCTAAAATATACCAACAAAAGAAGCACGAGTAGAACATTGTGTGACAAATGTATGCGACAATTATATCGCAGAAACTAGTCCACCGCACCTACAACAAAATAGTTTACACCATTAGAAAACTTATCGAAAACTGACCACTACATATTACATTAACAGAATATTCATTTATTTTGTTCAAAAGTTATTTGTAAAACTGGGTATAATATGTAAAAACACATATTTTTTCAAATAACTTTTGAATAAAAAATAATTCAAAAATTATATTTATTTATGTAGTGGTCAGTTTTCGATAAGTTTTCTAATGGTGGAACCCATTTTTTGTAGGTGGTCTTGTTACTGAGGATACTCTGTAAGCAAGCAGTATAATATTTAAAAAATAGAGATAATTATAATTAATAAACATTTATCTTAATTATACATGATAAAATTAGGAGTATTAACAAAATATGTACCAATATTGTAAGTATTTTTTTCACAGAGATGCTTGGTATAAGGTGAAATTATTCACACCTACTGCCTTCTGAAGAATAGATAGCGATTGATGGTACAGTACCACTATCTATCGATAGAGCAATTAACTCGTTATAGCATTTGTCTGGGAACTAATATCGAGTATACTTTATTGCATTTAAACACACATTTCTCAATATATAAATAAAAATCCTTCCGTTTATAATTGTTGATGTTAACGATAATTAACAATACTGAGAGTTGATATTATTGATCGGTATGCGGACGTTTATTACAGAATTTTTTTAATTTAAAAAAATAAAATAAATCCAAACAAATACCATGAATATACCTCTCCTCCCTGCCCCTTCACACCTATTATATGTGTTATTGCATAAAATCCGGAATATTCACACGCAAGTATTAGTTAGAATTATACAATAGATCACAACCACATACATGTCTCATAGTTTGGAAGAATAGCTCTAAAATTAAAATAATAAAATGTTTTTTTTTTAAACCATGTCTGGATTATTTTACAGGGTTGTTTATAGGTTATTTTTAATTTCAGGGCTTTTTCAGGGATCCCTGAAATTGCAGGCCTATGCAGGAACCCTGCATATAAGTTCTGGTTATGGTCATAGATATGATGTTAAAGAGTATAATATAAAATGACAAAAGCATATCATGTCAACAATTTCATTATGTGAATACCTCAGCATCAAATTTAGTTTAAAATCGTTAAACGTCGGCTCTAATCTGTTTGACAACATTTTAAACATTTATATATATATATGGCATCTATAAATGGCATATCCCTTGCTTGAAATTTCCTAAAAACAATTCAAAGGACCTAAATTATACTACATATAAAGTAATGTTGTGGCCTTTACAACTCAACAGAACTTTGTAAATTAAACATTATCTTATATAAAGTAACAGAATAGGTCGTAGATTAGGTTACAATAATTCTTAAATTTAAAAAAACATTTTTATGGAAACATTTAAAAAGGACACACTGCTATAAGGCAGTAATATGAGGATCATGCATGTTTTAGTTTAGTCAGCATGAGTATTCTTGAGTGCAAAACACAGCCCACCATAAAGTTCTCACGAGTTGATAGAAATTATCTCACTGCTTGCATCGAAATAATTTACCAATGACAACAGCTAGCTACCGTAAAAGTAACGGGAAAACAAATCCCGAAGAATAGAAGAAAACACAAACATACATTAGAAACATGAAAGGGGAAAAAACAATTAACAAAACTATATCGACATGAATTCCGAGACCTGGAAAAGTGGGTTGCACTGAGTTGATATACTGTGAGAGATAACATATATAATATCTACAGTTCAGACGGAAGGATATAAATAAACTCTACCGACTAACTCTAACACACGGCCTCAATAGCGAGCGACGCCACAGGTCTCTCTCTCTCTCTCCACTGAGACATGAGAGAGTCAAAGAGACTTCCCGTCAGGATGAGACAGTGCGACTGAGAGATAAAACTAGCCAGGCCACGAGACAAAACACAACCGGGAGGAAACTGGAAGGAAAGCGCGTGTGAGATAAGGGTATAGTAACTAGAGAATCATAACATGCGGAGTCGATTAAATATATCCAAGCAGGAGACCTCATTAGACTATATATATGCCAAGCAGAGCAGCCCAAAACACAACGACAAGAAAAAAATGGTTATTAGCTATAGAAAATTGACAAGACTTTGATTACTCCAGTCTTAGAAAAGTTAAGTTTAATGAGGATACACACTCTCCTCAGGTGTTCTCGGAAGGAGTTCTAACCCCTGCTTGTAATTATTAATGATGTCAAATAATTCGGTAAGCCACACCCTTCAAAGTATTTTCAATGCTCTAAAAATTCTGCCAAATTGATTTTTCTAACCTGAAAATACTAATATATATAGAAAACATGACTGCCATACATAGCATAGGTGACAGGTTGCAGGTAAAAACACCCAAGAAATGGAGAACTAAAAATTAAAAAATGTTTACTGCTTATTGTAAAACACTACGAGAATTTATTATTATTTTATTGTTTGTCTAAGGTTATTCAGCAAAAATTAAATCTAATCTGTGTTATTATATTTATTTTTATGATTTAAAAAATATTGAACTCATCACAAAGAAATATTAAACACAATTTGATAGATGTAGTTTAAAGTTTCAGTTAAACAGCTGTTATAAATGCTATACTCCTCCATTCTCAAATAATGCTTAATAATTATATCAACTTGGATCAACACGAGAATATGATTTCTAAGTAGATAACATAGGACAGCATCATAATAATATACTGAAAGTAAGTTATTAATAAAAGAAATTGAGACACGTTCAACCGAAAACAAATAAGAGCAATTGCGGTAAAAGAACCAACAGTTGACATAAATAATAATTATATGAGATATATTAAATGAATCAAGTTCGCATATTCAACATTGTCTCATTAGTCCCATAATTCGAAAACATTTTAATTCTACTATTAAAACAATTTATTCTAGACAAACATTGATGCAAAGTTATTTTTTAGATATAGTCCCGTCGCACTTTTCTGATCCATGATTATAGTCAGAGAACTTCGATCAACGCCCATGGTTTCCACTCGAAGCTTAAAGAAACACAACTTCGTATCCTCTTTATAGCTTGCATAAATAATGTTAAAATGCGTTGTTAACCCCCTTCGTTGTTAAGGTTGTTATAAAAGGGAAGTGTAAATATCATCCCGCCTTGAGATAACTATAAGGAACTTCTGCCTGAATTTAACACAAATATTTATCCATATATTACAAGAAGATCTGCGGCATCAAATTGAATATATATATGATCTTGATTACGGAATAATTCGTGAAATCTATACTTTTTAAAAGATGTTTCAAATCTTTACCCAGTTTGTTAAGTTGTCAACTTCAAAAATATCAAATCGCAGGTCGATATAGAAAGAATACCTTTTTTAGTTAATTATAAATATCTGTAAACTTTCTGTCACGTCAAGAAGACACCTTCCAAACTTTCAGAAGATATATTTTAGTAACAATTACAAAATAAACGCAGTTAAATATAAATGCGTAAAATGAACATAATATGCAATAAATAGTATTCCTACTTATAATGTACTATTTTCAACTTCTTGCACATTGGATATTCAGACATCAAAAACATTCAGGAAATAATCTTCAAACGACTGCTCCAAGACAATGATACATATGAAAACCAAATGAGCTTCTGAAGCATCTATTAACAATTATGCAATTAATTTATTATTTTACAACATTTGCATAATTTTGAATCGGACATAAAACAATCAAGAACAAACAGACTCTAAGAGAAAACAACTTGTAAACATAAAATAAATAGATATAATGCTTTATAATAAGTGGGAACGATTTGAGATTACTTAAAATTGTTGTAAATATAAAAAATTATTTGTAAAAACATTCACACTACTAATATATACTACTATTTATTTAAAACATTATACTTTTAGTAGTTTGAAAATTAGCTATGCTTTTAATATTTGATTACTGCTATATTAAACAGTTGTGTTTAAAATCAAAATAATAATTTGAACCAGGTAATAAGAAATTTAAATATATAAAAATCAAAATTAGTGACAGTAGTGAAATAACTTTACAAACATATTTTTCAATGTTTTTTTTAGAAGTAGCCGATCGTTCAAGTTGAAATGTTTAACTTAAAAATATAATTAACATACTTTGTACGTCTATGTAAAGTTAGGATAAAGAATTTTAGACTAATAAATAAAACAAAATAGGCATAGTAAATATTACGTCATGATTAAAAATATTCATAAAATGAGGAGGCAATATCGATAACATAGGTGCTAATGACCAATATCCACATTTCATGCATGTTTATTTGTGCACGTGATATTTTATTTTTCATTATTTTAGAAAAGGCTTTTTTTCTAAAATACTCTAATATGACGGAACAATTATTTGACAATGCGAAAGAGTCCCCATTTAATATTTTATTACTAAAATAACCACAAGAAAATATGTTAAACGAATTCAAAGCATATGATATGTCAAAGGCCATCATGAGTTGCGTGGGATTTTTACAAATTAATTTAGGTAAACATGTAAAAAAAACCACCAACTCAAAAATACCAGTCAGTCGAAAAACTGTGTCTTTTGACAAAACAAAAAAATATGATCATAATAACATTAACAATAACAAAAAAGTATTATTCAAAGTCATTTGGGGTTACAATTTTTGATCTATTTAATGCATCATCAATAATTTATTAATTTTTTCATAAAAATATAATAATGAATTTTTAGTGAAAGGCTGAATGAAATTATGAATTTTAGTGAATTTGTTAAACACTACTTTCGACTGACTTTGTCGTGTATACTTCTTAAAATTAATGAAGATGGAAAGACGGCGTTTAATTTAAGAAAACAAAACATCCTAAATGTTTTTTCAAAATCACATATTTACATAATTTTCTGAGATTCATAAATGATAGAAAAGTTCAAATATTTATTCAAATCAAATATTTTTCAAATAAAGATCATCACTGTATAAATACAAAGAATAAAGAAAATAATTTCGAAATTTGTACTGATAAAAGATTTTTTTTTAAAGTTTATTATATTAAATGCAATATTATTATCGGTTTTTCGACTATTTTCATATTCACTCGATCGACTAAACATTCGTAATCTAAATACACTATTTTAAAATAAGCCAAAATAATCACGCCGCACAATAATCACATTACATAAATTTATTCGAAAACAGAAGTTAACATGTAACTATATCTAAACAGAAAGGTCATTTTTTAGGTTAAATCTAATCTAATAACATAAATGTGATTAAATCAACCATAAATAGATTAGACAAGTCATGTTAATAATAAAATAATTGCCTATTTGTATCAATTATACACCTTGGTTTTCATAATTGAAACTTACAAATATTTCATTAATAAAATCGAATTATATGTTCAATATCTAAAAGTAAATCGATATAAATGCGCAGATAGATAGTCGGCACAGATCCATTGATTATGTCTATTATAAATTATATGATTTCATTAAAAACGGAAAAGAATTGTCGCACCCTACTTAATGACTCTTATGTACATATATACATAAGTATTTCGATAATTTAATAAGTAACTCCAAAATTATATCACGCCAACATAAGTAACTCCTCTAACCTGTTGAATATAATAAATCAATAATATCGTACAAAGCACATAATGTGTCGGAAGAAACATGTTTAATTTTCACTAATTTTAAAGGAAAGAAAATGGATTTAATTTTAAAATAAAATCTGCCAAAAAATAGATCACCGTCGGTTGATCAAACACAGATTAAAACTACCGTAAATCATCCCGTGTATAAGTCGCACCTAATAGACAGCGCGGCTAAATGCACCTAATAAAGATATCTCACGTTTTGTCTACCTAATATACAAGCAAGGTATTTACCGTTTTATATTGTATTAGTCAAATAGTAAATGCACAAAAAGGCCTTGAATTTCAATAAACCATCTACTTACTATCTTGATTCGCAGCGCTCAGGCCCACATATCATGAAACTTGAAAGAGAAATTACAGGTGACTTTTAGATTGTGTGTATAAACCACAATCTGACTATTTAAACAAAACATTTAGTTCGCAGGCGCGGCTTATACGCGGGGATTTACGGCATAAAATTAATCAATAATTCAAATTCAGAACCTAACAATTAGAAGCTTCTTAACAAAAATAACAGTGGTTACAGTATTCCGCTAGGTGTAATAATAGTATCTTTTTAGCTGGACTTGGCTATATGAGAAAATAGGATTGTGGAAAGTTGGCTGAACTAATTGATCAGGTCATGCTATACACATTCTGCAAGAGAATAAGAGCCTTACATCTGACACCAGTAGTAAAAATTGAATTGATTAATAGTATAGCTGTACAACACGATGGATTAATTAAGGTAATAATGACCCCATCCTTTTGACTGACTTATGGGAAATAAGTTAAGAAACACATTGACAGCCGATTCTAGTTTTATGATATTGAAAGAACATTGGCTCACAAAAAATAAGTATTCAAGCTTGTCCATTACAATATAATAATAAATAGAAAACCGAATTTCCGCAAAATATACTCGACGTAGTCGTTTAGCTCTTAGAACTATTAAATGTCTTTTGTATAATAATGTTAAAATGATAATCACTATTCAAGGCTTTTTAACCGATTTTCATGACATTTTCAGTTATAGCTGTCTATTTCTTCGTGGCTGTTTACGAGTAGATATTAATATAACAACATATGGTTAATTTTGACTCATTTATAAGCCCAAAGTTCTGCAATGAATGCAGTTAGTTCTAGAGTGACTAAAAATAATGAAACAAAAGCTTTTAATGAATAAACAAATTGAATATTGACAAAATGAGAGAAAAGTTGTTTAAACATGCAACACTTTAAATCAGTTTTTTGGAGGATTTTAAAATTGGAAATAACGTATCTGATCTAGATCTGAAAGATACCGATTGGATCAGTTTTAGGCAATTTTAATTCAGATGATGCACCAAGTCGCATAAAGATTGCACGAGAAATAAGATTTATTCTACAAAATGCATCTAAATTCATCTCATTTGATCCTGCTAACATTTTACAGATGAAGATCAGATGATCAAAGAATTGATTTTAAAAGTTGGACACAAAAACTACATTTCCATTATTTCGACAAAAATATTAAATTTTAAAAGGTATCCATATGAAAAAAAGTTTTTAATGAAAATGAATTATAATATTTATAAATATTCCTAAAATGTAATATTTAAAAACATATATATTTATACAATGTAAGCTATCGTGACGAACTATAACATGGCTGAAAACAGACCATTTTACAAAGATAGCTGAAGCACCATTCATTTGTACTGTTGGACCCCCCTCCAATAATAAATACAAATAAATATGATAAAAATATGTGACAAAAATGATAATACAAAGAAGAAGCAGAGTGGCCTTTCATTTGCTATTATTTGAAGCTGCATAAAAGACAGACCAAATAATCTCAAATATGAAACTGGTAAGTTAAATGAAACCAATCACTGAGATTAATGGTGTTACTCCATAAATAAATCCGTGCATATTATTGCTATAGCAGTAACATGCACGGATCCTGGATACCTGTCTGGTACTTTTTCCCCAGACGGAACGCAAATAAATGTTAAAGTTTATATTGCTTGAATCGATACAACGTCATCATAATTATGCATTATATTCTCAACTTTTTTAGACATATATAGAGCTGCAAAATAACAGCTAAACTAATTTTTTACGCATTATCTTTGCATTTAATCATTTTTTAAATATGCGAATGAAGCAAACAGCAAAACATGGATTCAAAAAACAAATTGACAATTTAAATAGTTAAAATTCCCTGAATTATCCCATTTAACACCTCGAAATAGTCATACTTTTTAGGGCATATGAACCATGGCAATATCATATTATTACGATGACATAACAAATAATCACATTATTACTACAAACTCATATTTTATCCGAATTAAACATTTGCTCCGGTTTCATTACAATATTTTCAAATATTTATCAAAATTTGATAAATATTTAAAGATATTTCCCTGAAATTGAAACCTGAAATTATTGGAGCAAAAACATTACATGGAATAAACATAATATTTATAAGTATAACTTGATTTTAACAGTCCCCACGTGGTTACTATGCAAAAATTAATGAAAGTATTTGTTTGTATCCAGCATGCTAAATGAGAAAATCTCCTATGAAATGACCAATCATAAAAAGTAATAATTTATTAAAATATCAACAGTGAAAAAAATGGTACCAGATAGATATTTTCAGGGTGAATTTCCTAGTTGACAATTTATTTAAATCAAAATATGTGCTGCCAGTCTTGACAACCTAAAATTGAATCTTTGACTCATTTTTAAAACTAAAATCTACACGACTCCGTGCTTATAAAAACAAGAGCAATTGATCGGCAAACAGCTCTCCTCCTCTATTAATACATTACTATCAGCATATAACAGCACTCCCACTTATAGAATGCACGGATTATGACCTGTTGACAAAGATAACAGGTCGATTTGATACAAACACCGTGAATTTGAGCCAGAGAAGGTGTTCCACTCTTTACACGAGTCGAAAACCCAGGCGAATATTGTTAATGTGTACCATGTAATAATACTTATTTATTACCGATATATATAAATATACACAAACAGAAGTTAAAAAGGGGTATAATATACGGGTGGGATAAAAGGAATAGAAAGTACAAATTAAACTTGGAGATAACAAATTGTTCAGATCAGTTTCTTGTGAACCCTCCCCCTCCCCCTTGGGAATCATTAATATATATAAATCAAAGAGAGGCAGGGGTTAGCCTTAATAAGAATAATGTCACGTCACCTTATTATCTTTTTATAACATTATTATAAAAGGGTCAAAGTTTCATTCAAATTGCAATACTCTTTAACCGAACGAATCAAAGGTATTGTCTATTAAATAATATGCGATAACAATGCAATAATATATTATGAATTAACAGATTTCAGCTAAAGTTCAAACCTAAAACTATCGATTTTATTGGCAAAGTTATTAACACTAAGCGCCTCCTTTTAATCTTGATAGTAGCCATATCAAAGTCAGCAGCTAGGCATATATATATAGTTCACGTCGGGCACTAAAACACTATATTATTCCACAAGGTTTAATTATTCGCAAATTAGAAGTTCTACAAAGTCTTCAGATGCCATCAATGTGGAAAATTATTTTATTAATATCGGACATAATTATAACCCTTATAATTCACCGCTTAATACAGTTCTCTCTTTAATTAAGGTAACAAAACGCTACATCCATATACATTCTTTGCCGATTCTATGTCATTTAAAACACAATGAATCAAGAAATCAATTAAACAAAGTTATTCCATTAGCCAGACTATTAACCAAAAAATGTATAACTTATTAAAAATTTTCAAACATCGAAATAAATACTCAAATACAAAGTTTAAAACTACAAATAAGCACACAAAATGCTGACACGGAAGACAAGTCTTATAACTGTATACTAATATGTAATTGGCAATATTTAAATAATACCCAATACTACCGGGAAAACTCCAGTTCACTTCTCCGTTTAATGCATTTCAATATATCGATAAGGCATAAATATTTCCCCCTATCAATATCAAGTGAGAATATAATAATGAATTAATTGTCCGCCCACTCTCTGACAAATATTTTATTTCCTACTGTTAACAAAATAACGTTGAGATACCCGCCGGGAAAAGGTAAAAAAGCTATCTCCCCTATACTTATCCGGTCCAGTTAAGTAGTATAGCCTCATAAAGTGCAGATTATACCTCTCGTGTCGCTTTAGACTGACGAATCTCCCAACGGAGCAGATCAAGTCACAATCCACGGCAGCTGACCTCACTAGCAAAATAGGTAACGATGAATGAAACTTTTAATCTGAATATTGTTACAACATAAATGTCTAACTTTATGACGATTATCGATTTGCACAGTTTGCAACATTTGGTGAACTTAGTAATCAAATACTTACATACTTTTTCTTGTTCCAATATTTTAAAATATGTAAACTAAATTAAAGCTATAAATATTATAAATAATCCCGTACTGAGAATAAATGTGTTTATCTCAGTCTGACTATGAAAAATAGTTGAATAAGGATAAGAAAAATGACACGATGAATTTGAAAAAGAAACACAAAGAAATGAATGGAACAAATTAGCAGCCTAAAGAATTTGTAGTCGTTGTGTTGTACTCCGGCCTGCCTTCAACCTATTTTATTTAGCCTACCAGATATGCAATCAATGCATTTGTTAAAATTTTATTTCTGGTCAATTATTAATATGTCGACTGATTTGTAATGTGTAATAAATTGCCACTAGTTTAGTTTAGAACAGTGTGTCAATTAAATGGACAAATTCAGTGTAATAAAAATAAATACTACATATAAAAAGTATTGGAAGTGGTGACCATCCATAACTAATAAATTAAATTACACCTAATCAAAAGTAACAAAACAATATGCATTTGTCATAAGATTGTTTCATGTTTAATTAATTCTATAAAAATTATACATGAATCTACAGATCCAGAGATGTTTTGTCTCACATTATTTCAAAATGCGCAGCAAATGAATGTTAAAGTAATACAACAATTAAATATAAAATTTGAAGAAACAGTGTTTATATTTTAATAAATGTTAGTCAATATTTTGACATAAAAAAACAAACCGATACGAGTAAAATAGTTTATTAAATTTTAACAGATTTAGAAAAATTAAAATGCGGATTTTCAAGACCATATTATGCGGAATTGCGGAATGTTAGATGAAAGTCTAACATTGAAAAAATATAACAATTAATATTAAAGAACAAACGAAATAGTAAATAATCTAAAAATGCTTGAAAATATAAAACTAAGTCAATAAATAAATTGTAAAATTCATAAAGTAAAAATTTAGTCCACAATATTCTTGTAAATATATCTAAAACAAGAAAATGTAATCCACGCAGTATATAAAAAACTAAAGTATGTTGGCTGAAATGACTTTCGATTATCATCTAATTGATCGATTAAATGGATTGAATTAACAACCTACTGACTTGACTACAATACTCAACCGATCGATATCCTGTAATATGATTAATAATAATCAATAATTTAAACGGTATTCATGTTAATATTATTCCGCTCATCAATGCAGAGTTCAGACCACATTAATCAAATCCAGCTGATAGTTCTCTTGCAAAGTCACGGATGGTTCTCTACCATCATGGCGATACACGCTAAACGGATTCATTAACAGTAATCAATCAAATCAATTAGTAAACGACCAGACACTTGTCTTGTTAATAATTATATTATAATAAGTTACCAAAGATGTTCTCGCCTTTTATCTTCAAAAACGATAACATTTGACGTAAAACGTACTGAACAGTTGAATAAACATGCCCTAGGTGCGCGTATAAAATCAATAATACCCGTAGAAAATTATGGTAGAATAACAACGTATTGTAATCGTATTTACAACACAACTTACAAGATGAAATAGTGAAAATTCGCATGTGCGACAGTTCTGCTGATTTGACCCGGCTCAACAATACTCCGTCAATATAATATCATCGAGACTCAAACAGCTCGATAATGCAGGTGACAGCTCGAGGCGCTACCAAACCTTAACTGACGCTAATAACCGTTCTCACTTAGTGACACTAAGCAAGGAACACAACACTGGCCTGTCCCGTCGCGGTCTAGACGTCGCCGCTTGTGGCTGAGAGCTGGCCGTGCACTACCTGCTTCTTATTCTCGACAGATGAAAGGGACAGAATTGCAAATAGAATTGCCTGGTGTGTGTGTGTGTTTTACAGAAGAAGAGTCTGCAGACAGACCGCTTGCAAGAAAATAAGATCTAAGACGGTCCTAGAAGAGAAGAGAGCGCTGCAAACTGTCATCGACAGTAGTAGCTCAGCGTGTATGACTGTGTATTGGTACTCTGTACTAAATGTATAACTGTTAAAATACGCATGTGAAAAATAACAATATTTTGTTATAATTGAATTGTATCGACTGTTTTTTTCTTCTGGAAATTAGGCTGAGTTTTAGCATACACCATGGCTTGTCATGGTATAAATAACAGCGGTATAATAAGCCAATCAAAAGTTAAAACGAAGATTGTAAAACGCCTTTACCTTAGTTTTCATAATATTAATTTTTCAAACTTGTATAAATTATGAAATTAGAAAGTATAAATTGTATTTGCACAGTGAGTGAAAATATTTTACAGTATTTATAGCACCAATTCAAATCTTACTGAAATGATTTAATTCAAGCTATACAAATGCTTGCAGAAATGCATTATGGCCTTTGAGAGAAATAAAATATACATATCTTACTTCGAAAATGAAATTATCATGGGCTATCTTTTATAGTATTATGCAAAAAGCACACATAAAAGTTTCGATAAGTAGCGGTATACAACTATTGTGTTGTAATCAATTAAAATTGTTTGCGATCGTAATTAATTCGGCAACTTAAAGAATAGGAAAGAAATTTATTGACGCTATCTCCCAGACATGATAAAATAATCCAGAAAATTGTATAATTTTCCTAACCTTCATAAAAACCCAAATTTAAAATTCAATTTCTACGATTATATAGAAGCACGATTAAAAATGATACAGGAAGACCACAATAAAACTTGTCATTCTTGCTTAGGTACTGATTTTCAAGTATTATCTCTGCAAAAATCTCTCAAAGTAATAAAAAATATTTAATTAAAATTCATCAGTTTACTGCAATCCTTTTAAACAATTAAATCCGCGTAGAATCGAGTAATAAATTAACAATGTTATTTCTATGTAAAAAATATATAATATGTATATGTATATATACTCTGCTTGTAATATACATACATATTATATATAACGATGAAAAACATTCATAGTAACGGTTGCTATACACCACTGGAACAATGTGGGACACCCTGGGCCACTATGGACCACTAAAAATAAAGCCCGAATAATTGATAACATATTAAACGATGGTGTTAACTTGAAATTACACACGCAGGTGTAACAGCATCAAGCATATGGATATATCATTCATTCATAAATTTTTCAAACTGATTTTTTTTAATTGCAAAATTTGTACGATAATATAAACATTCTGTACATCATAATTCATAAATTTAACGGATAACTGAATGCAATATAACCAATTGTTAACTCAGAAACTGATCAAATATCGTCTAGATGTATATAATATGCTGCCTATACATAACAGTATTCTACAGATTTGGCTGAATCAGAATGTCACGATAATATGAAATGAATATGAATCACAATTTGGAAGTTTGTGATGCCATTGCAGTACAGAACATTAAAACAGTATCAACCACCTAATAAATGTCATTAACTGAAAGCTCTTTTTTACTTCAATATCCCCACAGTACGATGGATGTGGCATGTGATAGTGCCATCGGCTATTAGCATTATCATGTGCAACATCTTCTGTTCTACACAACAAGACTCTAGGCCCAGATCGAATGAATTATATAGATTATGATACAATTCATATGATTATATGAATTATATGTTTTATATGATTTTGGAGCAGTGAATAGTTTATGAAGCGCGCCCACTTCACCAATGACTCTTACAATAGAGCCACGGTAACTCACGTTTTTTTCATACCAAACGAACCCGTTAAGGGTCGCTAACTATCGACTAACACAGCTGCTATCCAGGAACAGGAGAGTCCAAGGGCGGGCTCGAACCTGCTCCGAGACAACACCCTTGGCATCCGCAAACCGGCGTCTTAACCACTCGGCCATCCCATTCCAAAAATTATAATAATTTGCTCTATTAAACCCACTCCAGATAACAAAACCAGGGATAAGCAGAGGAAGGCGAAAACGAGGAACTATATACATTATCTTGACGAAAAACACCAAACCGTTTGAACAGCAAACATCAATAGAGGAACTGAGAATCGAAGTCTACTAAAACGACTCCCCATTCTTCGAGCAACCGTGACCGACGGAAGTTAAGCTATCATTGACAACACTGTGTAATGGACCTAGTAATGTTCCAGTTAGAGAAGGACACAATTTGTACTACTAAGAATTGCTTTTGTTTTCTAAATGATGATCAAATTAATTGTTGCTACACATAGAAAGAAGAAAAATACGGAAAGTGACATAAAGAAAGGTTGGTTGTGGTGTCATCCAAAAACATATCAATAAATAAACTCATACAGGGAGGTGTTGAAAGCTGGGAAACATTATAATTATAGATCTATATTTATTAATAATCGCGTAATTCATTAATGTGATCTAAATTTGTTTGTAAGATTACTTACATGGAAAAATAGCGAGAGAGTAAGAGAGGGGGGGGGAGTGGGTCAAATTCATCCAATAACTTTTATTAAGTTCACTGAATACCAATTACAGGGTTTACACGCCCCGGTCAACCGAGCCAAAATTCAAGGTGTCTTTACCTTTTCAAGGGGTCCTAATTTCGCTGATAAAATAGATAACTAACATAATAATAAAATTCTATTTTAGTATCAACATCCTCCTGTTTCTTTTCCATCGGCAAGATGAAAGTTTCCCCACTGTTCAGGAAAATGCTACCTAACACGTGTTGTACTAATCGCGGCTATATGCCGTAGAGAAATTCATAGAAATATAACAAATTAACATTAATTAGTTGTGTCTTAACGAGAATAGTTCCTTTAATTATCACCAATTCAGTGTGTGTCAGTAGAGAATAGTTGAACCAATCTTCCAACTATTACAATAATATGATAAAGAAAGAAGAATACGAAGCGATTCCTAATTTGTTTAATTCCCCCTTTTTTCGTTACTTTTTCAATTGCATAGCTATTGATCCTACAAATTATATCATAATATATTCGGTTTATAGTTGTCTAACTTTATCATTGACTGAGGTAAACTCTAATACAGGGTCGTTATACTTATTCGTTTTAAAATTACTTATTAAATTCCGGAGAGCGGTTCACTCAAAAGAAACATTCTTACAGCTATAATAGATTAAAAAATAATGCTTAATCAAATTATTTTTTAAATAGGTAATATGAAACTACCTTTAAAGAGAGGGAGAAAAAAAACAAGTCAAAAAAATTATATTGTTTTTGTATTGATATGTTAGCTATATTATTGAACATGATTCCATGGATCTAAGTGAACCTCTAAATTGAAGAAATGTTTTAAATAATCAAAAAAATAATTCTTCTTTTATCGATATGTTTATTCACATGATTTAATGGATCTAATTAAATGTGTTAACTAAATTGCAATTTTATGATTTGACTAAAATGGAATTGAAATTATTATTGCAATAATCTCAGTGTTTTGTGTAAGACCAATATAGTTTATAATCTATAAATTATAGGCTACCATATTTTTAATGGAATTTTCTGATTGCATTAGAATATTAAAATATTTATACAATTAAACAAAACTAAATTATATTAAATATGAAATTAATCAAATATTATATTAAATAAAAATAGAAATTACCATAAATAACCAAAATAACCATAAATATATTTTAATGGTTATTATAACAAAAAACCTGATGGTATGATTTAAAGGTAAATATAGAAACTACCGGCACCGTAGGCACTGTTTCTGCATATTTAGTACCTATTTGCATTTGTATTTGCATAAGACCTGAATATATGAGTAAAACAAATAAAATCAATTGTTAAACTTTAATTTTTTATATAAAGCTAAATAAGTAATTGTCCATCACCACAATACAACGCAAAGGTCACCTTTCACACATAAATGTTTATCACACAGTATTAACCTCAAATCGAGAACACCACTGAGTTACAGCAGGGGTGTAACTCCACATACCAAATAAAAATAAAAAAACTTCTTTTTCAACCTGAAAACTGACTGAAACAATTCATTTTTAATTAAGTTTCAATAATTGATCGTTAAAAAAGAGTTCAACAGCCACCAGCACGTTGAACACGTCCCTTGTCAATCTCGCGCATCAGAGATGGGAAAGAACGGGAACGGAATCCTACAAGCCACCGGGGGGAGAGCAGAGTTCCCAACTTAGAACAAAAACTGAGAGCCAGTTTTACGGGCAGTCAAAGGGAGGAACACGTCATATTACTGTGTCACCATATAACACCAGTCCCGTATTCATCATTAGAATGGGATAGTGTGTCGCCCCCTTTTGTGCTCCGAAGATTTTGTCCCATAATGTCTTATAGCAGTCCCCGACAGACATACAATCCAGCTCTGATTGCATTTGTTGTATTTTTCAACACCCTTTCAAGCAAGCCGTGGTGAGAAGTCACTATTGTCGCTAATTATGATCAGCCTATATATGTGTTCTACCTGAACATTAATTAACTTATTGCTCTTAATAGGGTTGTTTGTATGTTGCAGAATGGGTTAGCGCGCCCGATTTTCTCTAGATACAACACGAATGCACAATGTGGGAGAAACTATTTTCTTTTAGAGAACAAAGGTTAATATCTTGAATCACACTTATATTATAATTTAACTGAATTATATAATTAAGACGAATATGTATTTAAAAAATTGGCAAACAGAAAAATTCATTCGTCGAACCAGGACTAACTAATATAATAACATATTATATGGATCACTTTATTTACATTTTTGAATTTTAATAGTTTCTCATACACTAGGCCATTTCAAAGTACCGGTTGGGTTAACTCCAATGGTTATCGGGTGGTTACGATTCGGTCGAAATTTGCC
>JAUZND010056220.1:0-41362 GCA_034780555.1 Coelogynopora nodosa
ATTTTGTCTAAATTTTGCAATAAATAAATATTACAAAAATTCGCTAAATTTAGCAGTACGAATTAAATTTTAGCAAAATTTAGCATTGCGATAGTTATTGCTAAATATGGCAAGTCTGATATTTACTTTGTAAATATTAGTTACTAAGTTATAAAATATATTTTAAAAAACCTAAATGAAATCTCAAAAAAACTAGGTTTTTCCATCCCTGCTAGAATCACAAAACATTGTAAAATAATTTTTGCATTTTTGTATCTTAATTTGAAACATTTTAATAAACTTTCATGTATTTTTATGATATATTTTAGTAATAGCAATGTACAACTATCAAAAAGACAGAGAAGACGAAATTACCTTTAAAGAGAATGATATAATCTACGTGTTGAAAAAAAATCAAGACGGTTGGTGGGAAGGAGTATGCAATTATGTAGTTGGGCTATTTCCGGGGAATTACGTTCGTCCATATGAATAAAGTGCTATAAATTTTATTAATACATTTTATTTACATTTCCATTAATAATAATAGTTATTATTCGTCGCTAATGATGGGAAGTGTGTCACCCATATTTGCATATCTAGAACATTTTAACAACTTTCTAATAAAAGGCATTAAAAAGTGTTTTTTCAATAATAATTAATAATTACCTTTCGTGACGGTTTTTAGTAAATATGACACCTTGAAGCTTTCCATTAGTATTACATATTTGAAAATTTACACATCCTTTTTTTCTACTCGAATTTAATGTAAGTCGTGGTACACTTGGCTCGACTTTAATAAAAAGAATAAATTATTATTTCAATACCATTACTTTGAGCACCCTTTCTAAAAATCATATAACTGGCCGTTTTCTCCTTTACATTTTTGTCAAAATCTGTATACTTGGTGTTGAAACCACAAATGTGGAATTTGGGTCTATTAAGTTGAGGGCATTTAAAGTTATGAGGGCACTGAATAAAAAAATTAAATAATTAAATAAAATTATATTTACTAAATTACGGGGGCAAAAATATGACCACTACTCTTTTTAAAAACTGTCTAAAAGTAATTTTAAAATATTGTTAATCAATACTTATAAATAATTATAAGTAATATCTACATCAAGCATGTATTCTCTCAATTCCAGCATCATTTCGAATCCGTTTTTTGATCCATTGTCAATAATAACTAGAAAATCATTTGTATGTTCCCACAATCGCCGCAGTGTTCGTCTTTTATCAGAAATTTCAACTTGCTGCGCAAATGAAAAGTTGGAAAAAACTACGTCATATGTTTGGTTCTAAAAAGCATAATATTAATTAAAATTTTTTTTTAAATTAACCTCAGAAGGTAAATATTTCCTTCTAAAAACGTAATCAACGTTAAAATGATCTGGGCTGCATTCTATAAATTTATTAAACAAGGTTCAATTGAAAAAAAATGTTCAAAAACCTTTCAACATTGCTTCATATGACAAATCAGCCATTGGTTTTGTACCTTCAATCGACATGTACTCTGTAATAAAATTTCCCCAGAAATTATTGGCTGCCCTAATATTAAAATAACTGTCAAAAAATATTATTTTATTATGCAATTTTAAATTAAATACCATATTGGAATGTTGAGCAAAGATTTGTAATCCATAAAAGTTTGTGGTTTGAAAAATTTACATCGACTTTTTATCTAAAATTTAAAATTGAAACTTTTTTTAAAATAAATACCTCAAATAACGCTCTATAGGCACAACTATACTCATAATGACTCCTAGAATATGCATATTTGATGCAGTTGTATTTATCTGTTAAATCTACGGGTATGCTATTTTTTAAAATTTGTTCTAGTCTCGATTGCACCTGTTTATGGCATTCCTTTTCCAATTTGTTTTTATCAAAACCATGCAATTCTTTCAAACTTTCAGAATCTAAATTTTCCAAAATTATTCTGATATTACAAATATAAAAAATTACGTTTATCTAGTACTCTTTTTTCGATTCTTTTTCTCAAAACGTTAAAAATATTGTCATCTGGAGGCATTCTATAACTCCAAACAACATTTGCAAATTTTCCAACATCCTTTTTTAGCTGTTTTTTAGGATACTTTTTTAAAATATTTTCAACGTTACTTTCCAACGATTTCGGAAGTGTGAGAATATTCTGTGAAAATTTACCTGGATAATTTTGAACGTCCAATTTGTCATCTTTATCAATACTTTCAATCAACTTCCAGTTGTGATTATACGCAACTGTATGAATTTTTAAATTGGCGTTGTATATTGATTGAAGGTTATTTTTTTTGATTTCAATTTCATTGCATTCTTTTTTTGTTTGGACGTTTTCGGTACTTTCAATGCTGCTGCTTTTGAAACATTTTGTAGTGTATATAAAGGCTTGGTATTTAAAAGGGTATGTTTTAAGTATTAATCGGAAAATGGGCATTTTATTTATAAATAAATAAATTTATCAAAATTTATAAAAAGCATGTGATTCAAGTTGAACATTTTTAAAAAGTTTATTTACTTTTAAATATTTAATTACAGTGAATTTTCAATTTTATTAATATTTATTGCAAATAATTTTTAAAATTTAAAACTATAAATTTATAGAAAAATATATTAGATAACATTTTAAAAATATTTTAATTTATTGCATTTATCATTATTAACGACGTTTTAAAAGATGTAAGTATTATATTTAAGATAATTATTTTACATAAAATTTGGTTCAATTTAAAAGTTAAATTGCAAATGAACTAATTAATCAATTTTAATTTTGAAAATAACAATCTTAGTTTTTTTCAATCAGCGCGTAACTTTTCTTTGACGACTTTAAGCCCTGTGGTTAAAAAAATCTACTGCTAAAATCAAAAATAAACATATTTTAAACAGTACTTAATATAGTATATTAATCAAAACTTTTGATAAAATTTTAATTTAAAACTCTTTTGATTCAAAAGAGTCTTGTAAAGACCAACCTAGAAAACAGTAACAATAAAAATGAACCTTTGCAAAGCTTTGTTTATTGAAAAAGTGAGCGCAATTCTCAATGTTCATAACTTTATTTTGAACAATAAATTACAACATGAAAAAATTTCAAAATGAACCATTTATGAAATCCGATGGAAAGATAAGTAGACGTAGTAGGTCGGTAAGAATTATTGTTCAATAAAATTGTCCAAGAAAAGTTAATGTTCTTCATTATTGTCACAACTTTTCGTTTTATTCAACATTTTTACCTTTTTAATAATTTTTTTAATAATTTTTTTAATAGATTTTAAAAAAGACTACAGCAGACAAAAGCTACATAAAACGTAGAGTCAGTTTTGCGAATCATTGTTCTGTTTTGTAAATTTTATATTATTTATAAAAAAAATATTTTTATATTTCATAGGGTATTTGATAATCCTAATAATTCTGTCGAGTATCATTCAGGTTAAATAAATAATTATTAGCATTATAATGCTATTAATTTAAAAATATTTTGAATTTCATATTTAATTTCTAGATGACGGAATCTCGTCTACAAAATATTCAAAAAATGGTTATAAAAATTGATTGAAATGTCTAATAACTAAATATTCATTTGTTGATTTTTAAAAATTAAAAATAGTCCATTTATCATCTTATAAAGTCATTTTATTTTTCTAGATGTGAAAGTCGAAGATTCCATGAATAAAGAAAATAACCAATCTGTCATTTTTTCGAATAATGAAAACTGTAAAAAATGTAAATTCTATTTTTTTAAATTTTTTAGCCGTTCAAATGCTCAATGTAACGTCCAAACCAGACTATAGTGTTATTATGGATATTTCCAAACACGAAGATTCCATAAACAAAGAATTTAACCAATCTGTCAGTTTTTCGAATAATGAAAAAAGTAAAAAATGTAAATTATAATTTTTTTAATTTTTTAGCCGTTCAAATGCTTAATGTTACGTCAAAACCAGACAGGAGTATCATTATGGATATTTCCAATCTGCAAAATTCCATAAATATAGAAAATAATCAATCTATCAGTTTTTTGAATAATGAAAACTGTAAAAAATGTAAATTATTTTTTTTTAATTTTTTAGCCGTTCAAATGCTCGATGTTACGCTAAAACCAAACAGGACTGTCATTATGGATATTTCTAATCTGCAAAACTCTATAAATATAGAAAATAATCAATCTGTCAGTTTTTCGAATAATGAAAAATGTAAAAAATATAAATAATATTTTAAAACATTTTCTAGCCATTCAAATGCCTAATGTTACGTTAAAACCAGATACTAGTGTCATTATGGATATTTCCAAACTTGAAGAATCCACATGTAATGAAAATCATGAATCTACCGTTAGTTTTTCGAATAATGAGAAAAGTTAAAAAAATCAATTAATTTTTTTAAAAATAGTACATTTTAGTCGTTCAAATGCTCGATTTAAAATTAAAACCCAACCGTAGTATCATTATGGATATATCCAAAGTAGGCGACTCTGAATATAAAGAAAATGATTGTTTTTTTAACGAAAAGGGTAATTTAAATTAGACCCTACAATTATAAAATATAATAAAATAATCTATATTAATGTAGATAATAAAGTGCTTAATCTTACATCAAAATCTGTACATTGTAACAGTGTAATTATGGACATTTCCAAACTAGAAGATTCCGTGATTGAAGAAAATGATGCCACATTAAAAATAAGCAATATTCGTATGGAAGCTCATACGATTTTGAACTCTGTATTAAATTTAAAAGAAACTGGGCAGGATGAATTAAAAGGTTTTTTTTAATTATAATTCATTTTGAAATGTAATTAAGAAACTGTACAATTCATCTTATCAAATAATGGTAAATTCTGCAAAACTTTAATTGATGAATTTAGTATATTCAATCCAGGTGATTGTGGTATGTAATTTTTTAAAATATAAAATTACATGTAGATAATTATATACAATTTAGATGTTGAGAATGACAGTGCAGACTCTACAAAGTGTAATTTTTTCATTCATATTTGATTTATATTTTTTTAGATGAATCATATAATGCTTACATGCAAAAGTTTCAGCAGCAAGATGTTAAAGATGACGGATGTCAAGAATGTTATGAATTTAAATATGAATGTGAAAAGTTTATATTCAAGGAACCAGAACCTTTACTTGGCAAAACTATTGAAAGTCTAAAGTCGTTTGATTTTGACATGTACAGGGCCAAAAAGTAGTGTTTATATATAATTTTAAATTTAATAGAATAATAATTATTATTATTATATTATAACTTATAGGAACAGAAATGAAAAAGAGCTAGCAGATTATTTCAAAACACTTGAGATTGAATGTGAAAATTCCAAGAAAAAGGTTGAAAAATCGAAAATTATGTTGGAAGAAATTATAAAACAAGATAATAATTATGATAAAATTTTAAAAGAAAAACTTGAAGCTATGAAAGCGTGGAATTTAAAATGTAGAGAATTTGAAGAAATTGATATTGAAGGTTTTTTAAAAAAATATTTATAAATTTTAAATTTTAAGGTGACATTCAAGCGTGCAAAGAAGAGGCTCAAAATAGTGTTGTTGATTATAAAACCCTGAAAAATTTGAGTGAACAATTGAGCACTGAATATGAAAAGTAATTATATTTTTATATATTCTTGAAAAGAAATTTGTAATTGTTAATTTTTTAAAAATTTGTTGTTTATTTTAAGTTTACTAAAACGTTTTTTCAAAATATTTTTATACTTTTTTTTTAAATTGTTGTACATTTTAGGTTGATTAAATCATTTTTTCAAAATATTGTTTACTTTTGTTTTAAATTGTTGTACATCAATGATTATAATTTATTAATAATTTTCCAAAATATTTTTCTATTTAGTTTTGTCTTTACACCCTTCAAATCTTTCAATGAATCTAAAGATGAAATTATTTTAAAAATGTTTCCAATGAGTCCAATTTTTATCAATTTGTATCCATCTACTAAAAAAATTATTTCTATACGTTACGAAGAAGCAGGAAGTAATAAATAAACGTTAATTAATTTATTAATTACATTTAAATTTTAGAGTGTCACACTTTTGAAAATGCATTGGTTGAAAATTTGGTATTTAAATTATTAAAGTCAAAATGCTGGGATGATTGGGTCGTTAAAGATGTAATGAAATTTAATTTATTTAAATAATACATTTAAAATTTAAATATCTAGTTTATCAACCATTTTAATGATAAAATAACTCTGTTTAAAAGTGTGGCAAAAAAGCTTTTCAAACTAAATTCTGGAAACGTTCGTACCGATATTTTTGAAAAAACAGAGTAAAATTATTATAAATTATAATTTATAAATATTAAATTATTGATAAAATTTAACATTTTTAAAGGATTTTGTCCATTTTTAATACCACCAATTACACAAATATGGTAAATTTCTCTCTGGACGTTAGTTTCTTGATTAATCTCGATAAAAAACCCTTATTAAAGGATATTTACGTGGAAGTTATCGCTCACAATGAAACGGAATTAATCAAAGAGTATAAAAACAATTAATTGAAATTGAAAATGTACATTTTAGAGCTCAACTAATGGTACAACATGAATTTTCAGACATGACTATAGATAAACTTAATTTGTTGAATTTTCGTGACGTATTTCAAAAGATTGAAAATATAATTTGTAAACAATAAACAAAATAAACAATTATTCATGATCATTTTTGTGCCTTGGAGATTATTTGTTTTTTAATTAATTTGAAAAATTGAAAAATTGACAATTTTATATCTAATTTATACGTAATCTGACACACCAATAACGGACAGATTTAAATTAAAATGTCGAAAATAGGTAAGTAAACTAACTTGTATAAATTTTTTTAATTTAAAATAAAATTAGTTCACTTTCTAAAGAGAAATCTCAATGAAAGATATGATTTGCTTTTTATGGCCGTTGGATATACTATTTGTAATTAAAGATTAATCTTCAATCTACATGTATAATATATAATTTTAAAAATAATTTTAGTCACTGGAGCTTTTGCAAAAAAAATGTACAATTTCTACAAAGATGACAATAGAAAATGTCGCGTATTCAAAGTAAAATATCAAGGTAATTTATTTATTAATTTGTAAAATATTTTTATTGATTATGTATTTTCGATTCTTTACTTCCTTCGACCATTGATAGTTTATCCTGTAGTTGTTTGATTTCTAGATTTTTTTAAAAAATTATTATTTATAAACATTTTTTACCCATAAAAAGCTGTTGGTTTTTCTTTTGCAATATTTCATTCTGCGAGGAAAGTCTTACTGCATCAGAAACGACTTTATCAACAATTATTGAACTTTTGTCTTTTAGCATTTTATATTGTTGTTCCAGATTATTTTTGAATTGATGGAATGTTTTAATGTAGTTTTTTCTTTTTAATAATTCGTTTGTTTGGTTTTTGTTCCGTTCTCTATCCAATAAATGTAGGGCTTTGTTTTTTTCCATTTCCAGGTTGTTGAGCTGAGATGTAAAATATTTTTAAATGTTAAAAAAATATACTCTAATTTCTGCCACGTCTTTTTGTGCAATAATATTAAAAAGTCGATTATGGACGTCTATTATATCTTGTTTGTTAAACTCTCTACCATTTTCTTCAATTTCGTGTTCTAAGGCGGCTATGTTTTGTTTTTTATCGAGATTGATGGATTTTATTTCCTTTTCGAGAGTATCGGCGTTCATTTTTTCAAGTTTCAACAAAGCTTCATCCTTTAAAGTTAAATTTTAAGCAATATTTTAATTTTAATTACATTAATCATGCGAAAAAGGCCGGCGTCATCTGAACTCAAAGAATCTACGTTTATTTTCTAAATTAAAAAATGTATATGATTTTATTTTATGTTCAATTTATTTACGTTCTTGACGTGTTCCATTTTCCTATATACTTCTGAAAGTTGCAATCTTAAACCCTTGAGCTTTTCCCAGTCTATATTGATGATTTCATTTGTATCTAGAGCTTTTTTGTACATTTCATCTGATTGTGCTTTGGATAATTGGGATTCTATAAATTTAAAATTTTTTTAAAAAGAAATAATTTCCAAATAGAATTTTTATACGTTCTGTTCGTAATTGTTGATATATTTCATCGCAAAGTTTTCTGTTTCCAGTTACTATATTGTGCAGTTTGGTTACTTGTTGGTCTAGTTGACTTCGTTCATCAGATAATTTTTTAAATTGGAGGTTATAATCTTCAGTAGAAGGGTTTATGAAACACATTTTACTGGTCAATACTCCCTATAATTGTAAAAATTATTCGTTTATAATTTAATGTATATTTTTAAAATACGTGTTTCAATAAATTTGTGTGTCTAATTGATCTCATATTTTCTGTACGGGCTTTAACGTTTTCCCAATGAGCACTTTTATATATTGTAATGTTGTCGCTTTGATTTCTAAAATGTTGGAGTGTTTTTTCACTGCAATCGAGAGAACTTTGGTCGTTTTTCCAATAACTCTCCAAGCCTTTTTTAGAGCGAGCTTCAAGTTCCTTTTGAGTGTCATGTATCAGTTTTTGAAGATTAAACTAGTGTTTTTAAAATTATTCAGTCAATTTTATTTTGCTTTTTTGAGTTATTTTTTAAAATTAAAAATATTTTATTACCGATTTATTATTTTGTTCAGTTTTGTAGCCATCAAGAGACTTTGAAATTTGTAGAGAATTTAAATTTTCAGAAACGTTTGAATCTATAATAATAATAATATAAGACGTGAAAAAATAAAAAAACTTGCCTATATTTATCAAAACTGGACTTGAAAGTATATTATGGTTCTTGCTAATGTACTAAATTTCAAAAGTTTAGTAAAATTTTAGTAAAATTGTAATTTTTTTGGTTTTTTTATTTAATTTTATAAATTTACCAGCAAGTATTTGGCCATTATTGAGTCTTGTTGAGTTGATATTTTTGCCACATTTTGTAACATATAGTTGACGTTTTTAACACTGAAAATATTTAAATATTTAAAATTAAATTTTGAATATCATTTTATATTATAAATTTTATAACCTATTGTTGTACTGAGGCGTTGAATCTGTAACAACGGCGTCTAGAAAAATATTTATATTACGTTATTTTTTTTTAATTTTAATTTGATTTGATAATTTTAAAGAACCGTTAATGTCCATTATAATCAAATTAGAGTATGTTGTGTTGTTTTCTTGAATTTTTTCTATATTGATGGTAAGAACAGTCGCCAATCTAATTTTAAAAAAGATTCATTTAAATTAAATTTTAATTTTAAATTTTATTTTTTATACATCTTTATATTTTATAAAAATAAAAAAGTTACGAAACAGTTTTGTTGATGAGGTGACATAATGTACCAAACTTTACAACTTGTTCCAATTCAGTTTCTGTTTCGACTACGTACTTTGATGTATTTGACACTGTTCTGTTAAAAAAAATAATTTTATCACTATTAAATTGATTGATTAATTATTAGTTTAATTACATTCCGTAATGTGTATTTATGACAATTTTTGACTTGAAACTATCTGGATTAACCAAGTCGTACATTACATTCCCGTCTAAAATCTAATAGTTTTTTTTAAATATAATAATTATTAATTATATATTGTTAATTTAATGATTAAATTAATTTACATCTATAAATGTTGTGTATGCGAGATACTTTTCGCCACTGTCTTGAGATTCAATTTCTTTGAATATTTTTTTAATAATATTATTGGTAATGCATGAGCCAGGACTCTGTAGTCCGAATAAAATATTGGTTTTCTCAATACAGGCCTGTTTTATTAATTATTAATTAATAATTTTTTATAAAAAGTATAACCTTTCCATTATAAATCAATGCTACGTTGAACCCTTGTATAAAGGAAGAAATGTAGCTGTCTAGTTGATCAACGTATTGTAAGGTTTGTTGAGGAAGTGTGAAATTGAATTGATTAGGAAAAGAAGTAATCTAATTGTGTAAATTTGTAGTTTTTAAAAATTAAAAGTTGGTGTCTGAAAAAATATTACATTTCCATTGACATTTATTGAAATGCCCTTTTCTGAGACTTTTACAGACTCGCTTTTTTCATCAGTGATTACGCAGATAGGAATTACTTTTGTAACGGCCATTTTGAGAATAAATGCGTGGAAATTTCAATCGTTGAAAATTGTAAATTTACCGGTTGTTAATATTATATCTTACCGTATATTAACCACTGTTTACTATTGGACAGATACGAGTATTGACCATGTTACAATTGTTTAATTTAATTTTTTTTAATTTAAATAAATTTCACAATTTTAAAGTTTTTAATCTTTTTTTTATTAATTTTGATCATTTTTTAGTGATTCGTCAAGAGGACGTCTCGGACAAGACTCTGATTGGAACTCGCTACAATTAAAAGTTTTAATATAATTGTGTGCTCTTCCAAATTGGAGGCTCCAATTACTAGTTTTTCCAACTTCTGTGTCACTTTTAAAAACACTATTTACCACTCTTTATTGAATATTTTTTTCTTTATAACCACCATAAAACAATAAAAATTTCACAACTTTTCCATAATGTATATTATAAACAATTAGTGTAATATACCCATGTCATTATGCTATATATCTCAAATATCATCAACTACATGTGATGTATGCCTCATCAATCAACAACCATACAACTAATGTCATGTGTATATTTTTTTTAAATTTGTAAAACAATCATCATTCATGAATGCCATTTCAGTCGGAGAATAATTGGCTTGTTTGTTTCTGAATGGTTCATTTATATTATTGCGTTTTTTATTCATTTTGTTTGAAGACATGAATTTTTCGCCGCAGAATTTTTTTAAAAGGGTGAAAAAAGTGTATGCTGAACCTGAGTTCAACTTTCGACATTTGGCTGAATCAGTTATTCAACACGAAATGTACAGAAAGTGAGTCAATTCTAATTAATACTAATGTTTATTTATATTTTTAGACAATTTTACATTTACCTAATGTTAATGTACCGAAATCATGTACTAAATTCAATTTATTCAAAAAATGAAAAAGTTGTCACCAAAAGACTTGTTAATAATTTCACATGCTCGTATTGTAACAGGTCATTTTCCAAGTCGTACAACAAGGTTAAAAATAAATTATTTTTAAATATTTTGTTAATTTTTTTTTATATATAGAAAATCCATGAACGAACTCACACCGACGAAAGACCATTTAACTGTCAAATATGCAATAGAAAATTTAGAAGAAAGGACCACCTCAAAGATCACGTGTATTAAATTTATTTTAAATATTATAAATATTTAAAATATTTTTTTTAAATAGATTAATTCACGGAAAACGAAATAAACTAAAATGCGGCCATTGCTATAAATCCTTTACCAACAACAGAACCCTTCAAAGACATGTAAAACAATTCCATAAATAAAGTTTATTAAATATGAATAACATTTCAACATTTACAGCTAATTAGGTGGCATAACAATTTTACTAATTAATTATCAACGTTGCAACGTAGATATATATAATTACCAATTAGTCAAGTGAATTATATACTGGGTAACGTGAGAATGTAACAGACTTACCCGTTGATGTCGTATTATTCGACGAAACGACTACATGCCTTTTTCCATTTGCACTGGGTGCACCATAAATCTCGCTTGTCCATTCCATAAACTTTACGGCATTTTTTAACATCGCTTCGTTTGCGTGGTGATATTTTAGGTTTTGATGCTTTCTGTACATTTAGTTTGTTCTAAATTTTTTTTATTAAAAATTTGTTGATTAATTAATTTTTCAAACTTTTTTCTGGTATTCATTGTCCATTTCGTTTAACTTGGAAAAGAGCGAATTGGACATGACTGATGAATTGGAAAATTCAGTATTTAGAAAACTTTTGCACAGAAGTTTTTCATCATTAAAGGTTAGGTTGTGTTTATAAATTTCAGACCAGTAAATATTTAGGTTTTCATTACCATGTGACATTGTTGGGTGCTGTCTAAAAATTATATAATTAAAACAAAAAGTAAACAAAAAAATGAAAATTTCACTAAGACTGTTTAACAGTGTTAAGTAGTAATAGTTTTGAAAATTAGATTATATATATATATATATAATAATTTACCGTAAATGCAGCGTTTTTATATGATTTCTTATGAGTACCACTGTAGGATATATTGCATTGCAACAAGGCCAAAGACAGCGAAATCCCAATAACGAATTATCCTAATAAAATATTTTAAAAATAAAAAAATAATAAATAATAAAAATAATTTTTTTTTAATTTAAAATCTTACCAAAGCTTCAATATGAGAACTACGTAACGCAGCATTCGCAGCTCCAGAATTCGCATTGCAAAAATCTTTATAGTTTGGAAAACTCGAATTAACAAGATTATTATTTGAATTGGTAAAGGTAGTATTTAGTTTTTGTGGGTTTTGGTGAGGAGCTTGTTTTTGAAAATAGTCTGCAAAAAACTGTGATATAGACTCTGGAGACATTGGGTGAGACATTATACCTGACTTGGGTTCAGATAATGCAGATGATACATTAACTAGTTTAGGTAGTTTCAAATTAACAGGGTTCTTTTTATTTTGGGAAGCTAAATACGCCATCAGCAAAGCCGTATCACGATCCGAGTTGTTATTGTCCCCTTTATAATGAAAAGCTTTTTTCATGGTAGAAATATCCATACTCTTGCTAGTAATGTTTAATTTCTTGCCACTTTTGTTGTTTCTATTAAACATCCAAGACTTGTATTCATCAGCGAGATAGTCGTCTAAAGACGGATTCTTGGACCCGGTGGGTAAGTTTAGTCTGTTTTTATCATCACTGTTTGAAAAAAGTGCGTCATCATCCGGTACATTATGTTGGAGACGTAGAGTTTCCAAATGTTTTGGGGGGTTTTTTCGACGACTTTTTCTGTCAACTGAGGAGGAAATAAAAGGGGATTTTCTTACACGGTTGGAAAGATCCTCGGACCTCGAAGTAGTCTGTATTGGTTGCAAACTCACAACCTCAGTTTCTTCATTACTGCTAGATTTGCTGAGGGAGGTTGAAATATCGTGTACGACAGATGTTGGATTTTGACATTCATTTTTATTCTTCATTTCACAATTCCTTTCACGTTCAAATTGTTCAAATTCAAACTGTATGGGACTGGAAACGTTCTTGTAATGCATAGAATATGCAGGTTCCGTATTTACGAATTTTGGTGGAGGAATTGCAGTTTTATCGACACAAATACTCCTGTCAGAATCAATATGCAAACTTTTTATATCCCTCGAAATGCTACTACTACATGTAGAATCTAGCGATTTATCTACTTGAATCTCACATTTTCCCAATATTCCCATGCCTTTGCCCTGCCTATCTATTTGATCTACCACATTAACCGAAATATTTGATTCCAGTGTAGGTACTTTATCTTTATCTACAATTTCATTATCCTTGCAAGAATTATACTTGGTCCGATTGAAATCTATCGATTTTTGTAGCAATTGCGTACTGTTTTCGCAATCCATTTCGGTGTAAACACTTTCAGAGTTTAGTAAACGATCGTTAATCATTGGAGGTGACCTAAAAAGGTATATTACATTACTACTACCACAAGTTTAAACTACTATATATATACTAAATTTGTTTTTGTAAAATAACAAAATTACAAAATTACTTGTATAAAAAACGAAAATTAGATGAGTTGCGTAAAACAAACAAATAAAAATAAAAAAATATAAAAACCCACAGGTTGTACAAAACTTGCCAATATATAAACATACAAAACGTATTAAAATTAAAATTTTATAACCGGTTAAATTATCAGCTGAAAATGAAAATCTTAATCAAATATTCTATAGATCTAGAATCAAAGAAAAAAGAGCGGTAAAGGATTAAAAATTACATGAGGGTTGAGTCTCTTGTATCCTTTTTTAGTTAAATTTAATATTGTAGAAAAGCACAAAAAATATAAAATGGTGCAAAACATTTGATCAAATTGAGAGAATCTCAACATTGACTTTCCAATATTGAGTTGAATTTGAATATTGTTTATTAATCTCTTATTTATTTGGTTGCGAGCAGGTTCTTATACCACAATACACCACCAGGTATAAAATTCTAATATAATATTATTATATCAGTAGCAGTATAATATATACTAAATATAGAGAAAAGGGAAAATTAAATGCATTACAAAACACACAATAAAACAATTAAAAGCAATACTTATCAGCTGCAACGGTTGCCGCTTTCCCGGTACAGATTAGGCGGCAGCGGAAATTGTCTAGTCTGCATAAACAGACAGTAAACAAACATAATAAACTTTAAAATACTACTTGTAAGTTAATGTAGACAATACGGTTAATTCGAAAAGAGGATTACGGGGCACGAATTTAAATTTTATACTAAAACTAAAACTAAACCTAAACATAATTTATGTAAATTATAAATTATAAATTACTGCAATGCAACATTTACTTTAATCAACACTATTGGTGCGCGAAAATTAAGAAAAATATTTAAACGTGTTTACTCACTCACTCAACTTGCAGAAAATTAATCATGTAGACCATTTCAGCATAAAATGTGCATCAAAATGATTATGCAAAATAAAATTTCTAAATATTACATTTTAGTATACTAGTAGAGATCAAGTGTACCGTGAGATATTTTTCATCATAATTATGAACCTTTTTAAAAATAAATTCTAATGAAAAATAAACATTTTTATTTTCTTGAAACTCAATTTTTTTTAATTATAACAATTTATATTTCAAATTATAGTCACGGATTTCTTGGACCGTAAATTGTCAATTAATTCTGCAATTACCACTACGAGAAATCCATTATTGAGTAAACAACCACCTGTAAATGTAACAAATGTTACAACGTTGTCGACTTGTAATAATTGTACATTTCTACGGGCAAATTTCCGCCGACATGATTGAGAACAATAATAATTAAAATGAATCATAAATAAATGACAATTAATTACTCAATGAACAGTTTTTTTAATAAAATTATTTTATTTTGTCGATAGTTAAAGAAATTGACATAAAAATAAAAAGTTTAGAAATCCAAAAGGTCATTTTCAAATTTTATACAACTTTTGATAAAATCATAAATTATAAAATTGAAAACACGTAATAAAACACATTGTAAAGTGATAAAAAATTCAATTCCTTTCATTATTACCTGTCGTTTGTATCTTTTTTGAAAATTTCATCCCTCTCTTGTTGACAATAAGGAATACTGACTTTTCCCTCATCTACATCAATATTCGTCGGTGTTTTATTTGTTTTACTCTGTTTGTCTATTGCTTCTGTTAGGTTCTTACTAGCCTCGTGAATAACATCTAAATGTAAATTACATATTTATTAAAAAACGCTGCCAAAAAGTAAAATAAAAAAAATTGATAAATCGAATAAGTACTCTGTTCGACATTAGTCTCATCCATCATGTTGACGTGTATAGTAGTTTCTAATTGTACATTATAATGTTTATAAATACTGTTAATATAATTATTAAATAAAAAAACCTCGTCAAATGAAATAAATTTTATAAAAATACAGTAAACCCGATTTTTGCGAAAAAAATTTAAAAATTGTTATTGTACGCATTATATTCACAAACAACCGCTCACAGAAAAAATTTAATCAATTCTAAACGTAATTTCCATAGAAGTTGAGCTAACTGTTACGGATTTTGTAATCGTTACAATTTTTCAATGCAGTGGTAATATTCATATTGTGTTGTCGCAAAACATTTGCTCTGGTTCAATTAATTCAGTCCTTAATGATATTAATAAATTTAAAATTATTACTCTTGTTAGCTGGCACACAGTATACTTCTTTTTGCAATCACAATTAATCAATAATATATTAAATAAATATAAATACAACTAGCATTGTCTCAAATGACCTTCTAGCCGTTAAATATGCAGGTATTTTCAGAGTAAGCTACTTTGATCAATAGCGCATAGTTTCAGTTATTGCAGAATATACAACGTTAACTTGTCTCTATAATATATCATGTTCAAATCGTTATAAGATTCTAGCAACCGTTTGCATCCATTTCCCTATAAATTATCAGCACTAGCATAAATTCTCTAGCTGCATAATTATAACGTTATAATAATTTATATATTTATACAGTATACGGATATTGCAAATTTAAATTTATAAAATAAATAAAAATAATAAAAACATTTAAATATTTAAATTCAACATTTTACCTGTAAATTGTATCAATCAAACTGGTGCGATAAAATTTATAAAAATCACAATAATAAAAATTATAAACTTAATAAGAGGTAAATTTCAATTTAAAGAAAAAAAATTTCTACATTTTAAAAACTAAGGTAAAATAGTATTAATAGTGTACTTTGCTGTAATGATAAAAGGTAAATTATATAGTATTTTCTATTGCATTCTCGATAGAATCGATCAGAAATGAACAACGTTGCAACGTGAAATAATACTTACTTTTAATTCTGCGCATCTGTTGGGAAAATAACATGGCTCCTGTATCCCAATTTACTCCAACAGATAATTGTATAATTTTGGTACAGACAGGAACCTGCACAATTTGCAACAATATCGTCTGATATGATATTTAACCAATTTTACTACACTAATGTTAAAAAATCGATCGATACAAAATATCCAGGTTTTAAATTTAATCTACCGCTGGATCTAATAATGTGGAATTAATTTTTATACATGTATGCAAACCGGTTTAATTTAAAGTATTAAAAGCCGATTGGTTACGCGAAACGATGAAAAAAACAAATACACCAAAATGTTTGATTTTTTAAAAATTTAAAAAGTTATTTAATTTTATCAAATTACCGGTATTGAATTTCGCACAATGTAAATCAACAAAATCTGTAAATTTTTCTATAGATTGTTGTTTATAAATGCAATTTACTTGAAAAAATCCCGCAATAATATCCACTTTACCTGAATTCCATGAAATGTAACTTCAAATAGGTAAATGTGACGAGGTGCATATAAAAGTAGATAGAACGACTCGCAAACGAACCAAATTTCTTGACAAGTAGAAAATAATATATACCTAGATCAATATCTTTTATATTAGATTGAATATATTCCATTTATCGCGTATGTACGCTGTACAGCGTAAATAGGCCGTTTCATTTTGAAACAATCGGAAACAATTTCAATAAGCTTTAAATTGTGCTTGTATTAATTTGTAGGCGTAGGCTGATTGTATGTGTGGTTTAAAAAGTAAAACTTGTAGTAAAATTATTCCAGGTTGTTTCCAATAGAAACTTTTATATGTCTATTTGGGCTTTAGGGGGAAAGTATTTCCAGTTCTTTTTCGGAAAAGAGAGGAATTGTAAATTATAATGTAGATTATTCGGGTCACAGCTGTGTTGAACTACAATTTAAAGTCAAGATTTATTGTTGTATTTTCAAGGTTTCGATTGTACACTTGATTCTACAGAGGGTTCGTTGGGTTCGATTTATATGATTGAAAGTTTCAACTTGAAACATGAGACTTGGAACAAGTTGTAAGAAATGGTATTAATGAAAAATTTTTTAGTTCAAACCGTTTTAAAACAAATTTTAAATTGAAAAATATGACATGTCAATGAAATATATCTAAGCAACAGTTAAAATAATTAATTAAAAATTCTAATGCCGGTTTTTATCCGAAAATTTCATTTTTTACAATTTTTGTATTATTATTATTTAAAATCTTTTAATTTTAATTGACTTAAATTATTAAATCCATAAAGAAAGTGTAAACAATTTTTAAAAAACTTAAATATTTCAAAATAAATAATATGCATAGTAACAGTGATGAAATGAACTATATTCAGTCAAATGTACGTTTTTTAAAAACTAGTTTTACTTTTTTAGAAACAAGATGCAACGTTTCTTTCGTGAGTCATTTAACCAACAGAATAAAGGCAGTTGGACCACTTGGCGTGGAGGAGTATTTTAGAGAATGTAGTGGAAATGGTCACTTTGTAAATAATTTGTAAATTACTTTTCAAATTTAATTATAAATTTTAAAGGGATACTATAAACATAAAAATGGAATAGGGCATGGAGGTGACTTTATTACGGCGCCTCAATTATGTAGCACGTTTTCAGAAGTAATTATTTATTTTAAATTTGTTTTTTTTCGGGGAAAATAAAATTTAGATTTTAGCTTTGTGGGTAGTGAATCAATGGGAAAAAATGGATAAACCTTCATCTTTTAATTACGTCGAACTGGGTCCTGGAACAGGACAAATGATCAAAGACATGATAAATGTAAAATTATAATTATTAGTAAAATAGTTTTGAGTTTTTTTAATCTATAGGTTTTTTCAAAATTTCCCATTTTCTCGAAATGTGTCACTATTCACCTCTTTGAATCGAGCTTACATTTACAAAAAGTTCAAAAATCAAATATTATAAACAGTGAAAGTTTTTTAAATGTAAAACATGTTCAATATCTACAAGATATCATGCCAAGCCCGTCCATTTTTGTAGCTAATGAATTTTTTGACGCTCTTCCCATTCATCAATTTTGTGTAAAAAATATATTTTTTAAAAACCTTAGATCATTTAAAAAATCTCGTAGAAAAAGGACGACAAATGGCACGAAATGTGCGTCGATTATGACGATAATTCGGGAAAATTGTCTCTAAAAGCCAATCCAAACAATACAGCCCCCTTACAATATTACAAAGTAATATTCAATTTAAACTTCAACAGGTATTTTAATTTAAAATGTATTCTTTTCTAGCCTGAAATTATGAAACGATCCAATTCTAATTTTTACGAAATATCGACAGAATCTCGGCAATATGTGTCAAAAATTGCGAAATTTATAAAACAAAATAGAGGTAGTTGTCTGATTGTAGATTATGGTGAATTGAAAACTAATAAAGACAGTATGAGGGTAAATTTTACTAAAAAATTTTAAAAGATAATTTAAAAATGTAGTCTTATTTAAACCACAAGCAAATAAATCCTCTAGATGTGCCCGGGGAAAGTGACATTACAGCTGATGTTGATTTTGGAGCTCTAGTATCTCATGCTAAGCAATACTGTACGTAAAATTTATTTTTAACAAAATTATAATTTTTTTATGTAAATTTATAGGTAATGTTGAGAATATTGAAACTCAGAGATATTTTTTAATTTCTAATGGAATCTATCAGAGGCTTAAGGTTTCAAGATAAATTATTTTTATTTATATATTTTAGCAACTGAACATTTCTTATTCTGAGAGACAAATATTACAAGATAAAATATCAAATTTATTGGACAAAAAAAAGATGGGTACAAGATTCAAATGTATGCATTTTCATAATTGGTAAATTGTTATATTAATATACCTTGATCCATCGATGAAGAAATATTGATTTTATATACATTTACCCCCACGTTTCATTAGTCGCGTAATGGAATATGAGTTTTCCGTCAACAGAAAATGTCTAATTAAATTTTTTAAATTTATTATTAATTTACACATAAATTACATCATGTAAATTTCCCATAGTCATGTCTAATGAAGGAGAAAAGCTTTGATTAATGTATAAAAACTAAATTTATTTTAAATATTTTAAATATTAATTTAATGTAATTTTTACTAAACTATCCGAAGCTGAAAGTTTGATGTATTTTCGAATAAACTCTAAAACCCATTCAACCGTCTTGTTTCGGTCTAGTTTCCAGTTTCTTTTTGTAATAATGGGAGCATCACCTGTCGCATTGAGTAAAATACTTGCTATAATATAGAAGCTATATATTAATTTTTTAAATAAAAAACCGACAAACCTTTGTTATTATTGCAATTTTCCATTTGTGAAATGTTAATAATTAGAAATTTAGAATCCAATGATAAGTTATTTGAAATATTAATTTAAAAATAAACATATCAATTTGAATTGCACTACATTTACTACAACTTGTAATAATCTCCATGAATACAATACGATAACAACACCAATCAGTGAGCAGCACGTTTGTTTTGAGTCGTAAATAATTTCTAATAATAATAATTATTACTTGTTTATATTTTGAGAATGTATTGGATTATTTATACATGTTTTTTTCACGTCACATTTTATACAGGTAAATTTTTTATAATTTATTATTTTAGTGAAATAAAGTTTAAACATTTTTATTAGTGGAAACAGCTTCTTCTAATGTTGATAGTCTAATTGAATCGGGTAAAGGCTTTTTGTCACGTGGATTATACAATGATGCACTAAATTTTTTCGACAAGGCTGCTAGTAAAAAATTTTAAATTAAAATTTATTTGATGAATCTTTTTAGATGTTGATTCCAACCCTATAATCAGATTTCACAGATCCACCGTTTATTATGCCCAATCAAGGTTGAGGCCAGCTCTCGATGATTTGGATTATGTTGTTAAAAACCTACCATCTTTTCATCAAGCGCGCATTCAGAGAGGGAATATCCATTTAAAAAGAGGAGATTATCAGAAATGCTTGGATGATGCAAGCCATGTATTTATTTTTTTTATAATCAACTTTTAACTAAAATATTCTAGACTTCTTTGACTTCAAATGTGAAAGCTTTGGCTCTAAAAGAGACATGTGAGAAAGATTTAACAACTTTTAAATTGTGCGAGGATTTGATGGAAGAGGAGGAATTTAATCAGGTTATTGGTTACATGGAAGGACTCATAAAGGTTTTTTTACTAAAAATTAATTAAATTAATAATAATTATTTGATTTGATTGATTAGGATTCTCCTTCTTCGACCACACTAAGAAGTATAAGAGCTGAAGCTAGAATTGCAACTAGACAAGAAGCGATGGCTATTATTGACCTCAAAGCTCTTGTAAATTTGGTTCCCGACAATAGACAAGTTTTACTTAAAATAAGTCTTATGCAATACCGAATGGGGGAAGCGGTTGAATCTCTCAAGTAATTTTGTTAAAAAATTTTTTTTAATTTTATTAGCTCCGTTCGTGATTGCATAAAATTGGATCAAGATGACAAAGAATGTAGAAAACACTACAATTTAATTAAAAAATTAACTAAACAGTTGATAAAAATCGACGAAATGGTCGAGTCTAATAAATGGGCTGAATGTGTTGAAAAAACAATAATCGAAATGGAAAAAAATAAACACCATCCTCTAGTTTATCACGCCAAATACATGAGATTCATTTGCAACTGTCATAATAAAGTAATCTTTAAAATTAAATTTAAAATTTATTTATACATTTGTACAATTAGGGAGGTAATGCAGAAGAAGCAATCGTTACTTGTTCAGAAATACTAACGCTCCATACACAAGACATTGAATCACTCATCGATAGAGCAGAATCATATGATGCTATGGGAGACTATGACAAAGCTATAGAGGACTATAATAAGGCAAAAGAAATAAGTCCTACATTTACAGACTTTGATCAGAGAATTAAAAAGGTTGAAAGAGCCAAAAAAGCTGCCAGTAAAAAAGACTATTATAAGATTCTTGGCGTTAAAAGGTATAATAATTATATTTTTAAAAAAATTAAAATGTAATTAGAAATGCAGGAATTGATGAAATAAACAAAGCCTATAGAAAATTAGCTAAAGAATTCCACCCTGATAAATTTAAAGATCCCATAGCTAAGGAAGAGGCTAAAAACAAATTTATTGACATTTCTGCAGCAAAGGAAGTTTTATCTGATCCAAGTAATTTTTTTAAATTAAATTAAAACTTGTAAATAAAATGTCTAGAACTGAGACAACAATTCAACGATGGAATAGATCCACTAGACCCAGAAAATAAACAAAATGGAGGACACGGATTTCATCCATTCAATGGCTTCAATCCTTTCGATTCTGGAGCCGGTGGTGACTTTAAATTTAATTTCAATTTCTAATGTCGTTATTACAAAAAGTAACCCACCTTTGTAAAAATTAATAAATTTATGTCAAAAATATTTTTTATTACGACTCATTTACATTTTTATCAGACTCTAGAACATCTTCGACTTTATTAAACGACATGTCTAAAAATTATTAATAATATTTTGTAAATCTTTTAAAAATTTTTTTTTTAAATAAATTTGTACCTTTGATAAATTTAGATAAAGTGGACGGCATATTATCTATAATTGTCTTAATTTCCTCATTTTCTTCTACACATTCTTCAAATTCTTTAGAAAGTCCCATTTTACGTAGAACTTGGACGTCGTCGTGAACTTGAAAGCTTTTGTCGAAAGTGAAAATGTATTCAGATCTATGAAAATAATAATTTGAAAAAAGGTAAAATTTAATACTTGTCGTTTGATATGCTGCAATCAATAGTGGTGGATTTTTCAGTACTAAGAACAATGAATGGGAGACTAACGGTGGTGTTATTGGGAGGTTTAATCCCGTTGTTCTCTTCTACGGCCTTGTTTCTTTCAATGAGATTTTTAAAAGTGACGTACTAATATTACAAATAAATATAAATATAAATTTACAATTTTTAAAAACAATTACTTGAACAATCATTTCTCTCAATTTATCTCTCCTACGTACAATTCCCTCAAACCTAGATTTACGCTCATTCTCTAAATTGGAGCATTCCTGGACAGTGCTTGTAGGAAGTCCAACCCATTTAATTTCCTTCTTTTCTTTAGTTATAATATTCATAGCCATCAAGACATTTAGAGCATCGTATACTCTTCTACGTATGTTTTTATGTTCGTAATCAGCATCTGATTTATATCCGGCAGTTTTAGATAATTCTTCAATCAATTCATCTGCTACTTCATTATACGTTGTTGAACCTTTTTGTTGTACCTTTTCACACACTTTTCTCGAGAAATGACGCAGTCCTCTGCAAGCTGTTTTATCATTTCGGCTCTTTTTTCTATTTAAAATATGTAAAAAATAAATGTATAAATTATACAATAATTATAATTTTAATGGAAGCTAGTTTTGAAATTAAGATTGAAATTAATATTAGGGTGCAGCTAAAAATGAATTTTTTCCTAATTTATCAAATGTCAGGTCACATTTCAAAAATATTAACGAATAAAGTGTTGCCTCCTAGAAGAATTTGTTACATGTAATGACTATAGCGGGTATATTAAAAAGAATTAATAAAATTGATTGAGAAGTTTATTTTAAATCGATCGTAATACACTGAAAAAATTTTTTGTGTGCATTTTTGACCTGTATTTTGAACCATCTTAATGCGTTTTATGTTAAAAGTAATGAATCCTTAAGGGGCAACACTTTAGTTGTTTATATTTTTTTTAATTTTCTCATTTTCACTATTGGATTATTTTTTAGATGAATAAGAACGGTCAAATACATTTATCAAACATCAGTTCTTCTGAACGAATATTTTGTATACATTATAATAAACTAATAAAAAAATAAATTACACAACTTTCGGCCCTGGTGACATATTCCCAATTTTAAAATTTTGACCCGTGCTCATTTCAACATCAGAAGAGGTACCCAAATCAACATTATTCATCAATAATTTTCGTTTATTTTGAAAAATAGCCTCTAAAGTCATGCCAGCCTTTAAACCTTGAGTATTTAGCCGTATAGGTCCTCCAATATTATTCACCACGTGTTCATTGTTGTTAATTTTATTGTTAAAAAATTGAAGACCGTCTTTATTTAAATAATACTTTTTCATATCTATAGATGAACTAGTGGCTTGATAGTCCAAATTAATATGTGAAGGTACTTTAGGATTAGTAAAAGGGCTAGAGTTGGTATTATTGGTAATGGGTGGTTTAGATCCATCTATATTGTACAGGCTAGGGGAACTCTTGACGATTATTTTATAATTGCTGTTATTGGGGGACTAGAATGTAAAATTATTATATAGTCATTATTAAAATTATAGATAAGCTGACCTTTAAAACGTTCAAACCCTGAGGACGTCCGATAGTAATGACTTTTATCGGTTCTATAAAAATAATATATAAATGTGTAATTTAATTGTGTATACCTTTTCTCAATAGTTTTGTAAGGGTACTCACTGTATTCATAGGACTTGTGGGCTCTTTGACTGAAATATTATTTTCATCATATTTTGGATTATTATCATTCTAAGTTTAAAAATAAAAAATAAAATATTTTTAGAATTTTGTAGAATTTTTTAATTTACATTTCTGAAATTGAAAGACCCCTTGTTTGAAATTCTTGTAATTTTATTTATATTGTTTGTACTGTTTTGAATCACTTTCACTTGAGGTTTAATGTCATTAGAAGAAACTTTTAAAAATTAAAAAATAATTATTTTATTAAAAATTAAAAATTTTATTTTATTTAACCAACCTTGTTTAATTTCATCTATAGATTCTATACCATCTTCAGCAACAGGTATGGTAATTTTAGAGTTTTCTACGTTTTCAGAATTGGATTGAATCATGCGGAGATAATTTGAGAATGTAAAAATTGAGAAAAACGCGCGTACATACAAGAAATAAATAAAGTTACCTATGTCAACAAAATGTTGTCTGGGTTGTGATTTATTGAACAATTTGTACGTGTGTTTCCAAGATTGTTTCCATGCAATCAATAATTTATTATTACTATTGGTGATTTACTACTCGAGTGTGGAAATTTCGGAATATACTGCGCGGTATAACGCGTATGATTCAATAATTGAATATTATGAAATTCCCTAGAAACAATAGTGAATTTTCAAATATTTATCAAACTTTTATCATTATTAACCTAGGAAAATATAGTTTCTAGAATTTTATAAAATTTCAATCTGGAAAAAGTTTTAATTATGGTAATTTGTCTAATTTGACATTTTATTTTTAAAAAATAACATTTTTACTAAAATTCGTTAGTCTGACGTAGTCATGAGAGTTGAGGATCCGACTGAGAGAGATTTTGCTGATTTTTTCAGCGATGATGCATCAAAATGGAACCGGGTAGTAAGGTAATAAAATTCTAAAAGTTAAAAATTTTAATAAATAAATTTTAAAATGTACTAAAATGATTTTAGACATCTTCGAGATGTTGTAACTTGCAGTCCTTTTGGCTTCGAAATGCTTCTAGTTAAAGGTGTTTTTGAACGGTATATATTATGATTTTAAAAATAATGTCTGATTCCTAACAAAATGTGAAATTTAAAAATTTGAATGATAAGACAAAAAATTAATTGAAAAAAGAATAAAATCTGTTTTTAAATGGAAATATTTGAATGAAAAGACAATTTCTAAGAAAAAAATGATGAAATATTATTTTTAGTCTATTGGAACTAGTAAACCTGAAAAAAACAAACTTGGATACAAAGTGCAGCATAAATACAATTATAATACGTGCACTAACTCAATTAAAAGTTGACCCAACTCAACCAGCATTTATAAAACCATACCTCTCAAAAAAGCTCATAAACTCTATGGCCAAGTGTAGTTTATCGGAAGATTGCAATTTGATAATATCTTCCTTGAAAGTAGTCTATGTGATGGCTGGAATAGAGAATGGTTTGTGGAGGTCACCAATATATGACTGTGCAAAATTTATGAAAAGAGTAGTTGCGCTTTTGTTTTTTAATGCGGATCAATACAGTTATGTGATTTTAAATGCCATGTACATTTTAATTGAAATTTTCAAAGACTTGCAATTTGTAGCTGTAATTTTAAAAAATAATAAAAAAATAAAATATTTAAATTTTTTGATTACAATTTAGAGGTTTCCACAAGGGTATTATTGGAACGAGAATATTATTCCAAGGATTGGTGAATTTTTCAACCAAAAGAATGATAATGTGATTTTGAAATTATATAAATTTAGAAAAAAATATTAATGTTTATTATATTATTATATAAATTTAAATTTAGTTGATGCGGGCGTCAATTACTATATGTTCTCAATTGGTACATGAAAGGACGTTTATAGTACCGGCTTTAGTACATTGTACGGAAAGTTTAAAAAATTTAAATTTAAAATTAATATTTATTATATATTTTTTTAAAAGTTTTAATTTTTTTAGTGAACATTGGAGATCAAAAAATGATGCAATTTCTGGCAGACAACATTAGAGAGTATAAACATGTACAAGTTCAAGTTTCTGCCGCGAAAATGTAATTTTTTATACATTTTTATGAATTTGTATAAATTTTAGACTTGCCCATTTTTATTTAAATGTCCCAAATGATCAACTTTATCAAATTACAGAATCTAGAGTATGAAAATTTGTCAATGATTTTAATAAAATTAATTTAGACAATCCCTTCACTATGTCACTTGATACAACCATACAACGCTCCAAAAATACAAATTACTGCATGTGAAGTTCTTCACGATTTGTTAAAATTCCAGCAACAATTTTGTCTCAAAACTTACTATCCTTATTCTGCATTGAGGTCCATGTGTTTTATCATTGCGACGTCTTTAGATAACAGCAAATTAGATACGAAATTCAACGTATATTAAATTTAAATAAAATATTATAAATTATCATTTTTTTATAGGGTAATGAACAATTGGCCCAAGATTTAGTCCAATCCGGTTTGAGGTGAACAGAATAAAATTTAATTTATTTTTTTAAATTTAATTTATTTAGATGCTGTGCAATCATCTGTCAAACTGACGAATCTCTTCGTTCTCTGGTAATTTTGTTTAAAAGTTTTTGTTCAATTTAATAATTAAAATTATAATTTTTCAAATTTAGTTTATTCAAACTTGCTCAATGACTAACGCTTCCTTATCAATGTTTCTTTTAAATAATTTAAAATCAAACGACGTAAACAATCAAGCCTGTGCTACATATATGACCATTTCTCTCAGTCGATCTGTCAGTATAATGCTCCATTATTTCAAAGACCCAGAATATGCTGTATCATTAATGATGGTAAATTTTGTGTTGACAATGTTATACAAAAAACTATTTTAAAACGTAGAACTATTTACAAAGCTCATCTGACAAGATTAAGCTTTTATCATTGACGGCTATGGCTAATTTTACTTGTATTCATTCCCCCATAAGAAGCGTAATAGATTTTTTAAAATACTTATATATATATATACTTATAATAATTTTAGAGGTTTTTGGAAAATGATTTTGCATTCATCAAACAACTATTAAACGCGGTTCAAATTGATAAATTCAATGAAGCTTTTAGGGCTGAAATTTTGTGGATTTTGATGGTTTTTTTTAAATAAATTAAAAATAATTTTTTATTGTTATAAATATTTTTTAAATTTTAGAATTTAACTTATAGCTGCACAGAAAAACTTCGTCATTTCATTGTCGATCATTTGGGGATGAAGTTTTTTGTTCATTGTATGTGCGAGGAATCTCCATTCAATCTAACTCGTGAAGCTAGATGTAAAGCCATTAGCCTCTTGCGAAATTTATATACAAAATACTCTGACGTGGTAGTTTTACATTTTATTTTGAAAATTTTATATATTTTGGTTTTTTATTTTTAATTTTAGCAACGAATTTTCCGAACGTTTTTGACCTTTACGTGTGACTTTTTGATGTGCATCTACAACATTGTAATTTCTGATGTAATGGACAGAGACGTTAAGTTACAAGCTGTTTCTCTGCTTTCTGTTATGGCTGCAGCACTTCATTATCGAGATGTGCTCATTTCGGATGACAAATTTCCTCAAGTGATGAAGATTTTGTGTGTAATTTTATTTTATTTTATTTGTATTTTTTAACAGCAAGTGATACAATATTAATATCCCTAATAATAATTTAATTAGCAAAGCCCTGACGAAGATTTCTTCGTGGCCGGCCTCGGAACCACCAATAATATGTTGGAGTATAGTAGCCATTCTGAAAGTAATTATTAATAATTATAAATTACTGTTTGTAAAGTACTAACAGTATCTAGCTCTGCCGAGGGCATTAACTTGGAATATTTATTATAAATTTATATAAACTAATAATTGTCAAACAAAACCGGACCAGATTGTTATACATTTTTTCCGAAATTTTTTATTTATAATTTTTAAACACGAGTAAAAAGTGAAGAATATTTTCATTTGATAATTATTTAATTAATTATAATTAATTACATGTATATGTTTTTTAAAAGTTTCAAAATATTAATTATGTTCGATACAGTGATAAATTTAATCTAGTCAAAATATGATTGGTTGTAAATTATGCCTTTGGATTTATTAATAACAACTTTGTTTTAAACCTATATTAAGGATCCAAAATGAGTCAAATTTGAAAATCTGTCATCTTTACTTAAATGTCGATTTCAAAACGAAATTATAAAACTAATAATTCGAAAATATAAGCATTCAAAAATAAGTATTGTTGCAGTGCTTAATAAGTACGTTTCTTGACAACGTAAACATCATTGGTACCCCCTACTCACTACGTGTATTCTAAATGTTATATGTAGTCCGATTTTTAATTATACCAGCAAATTATGTACAAATTTTTAGTAATTTATAAAATTCATTTTAAAAGTTACACATTTCCGTAATTACGATTAAATTTTGATCAATGTTTTTTAATTTAAACGAAACTACATAAATACTACTAATACGGGTATTTTAAGGTATATATCGTCATAATGAGAAATTCTAAAGATACACATTTTACAAAAAATTGATTTTTTAACGTAATATATTGGCTTCGTCATTTATAACTTGCAATTGTGACGTGGTTTTGCCTCAATGCACCGAAACGTACAAATTGTAAGATTTTAAAAACTGTATCAACATTGATTCAACAAGATTGTTGTTAATCTTAAAAAAGGACAATAGCGTAAGGAAGAATATTTTTTTGTTGACTAATTTACAGAATAATAATTAATGTCGCTCAAAAAAATAAATATTTTAAATTAAAATTTAATTAAAAATTTATATGTCGAAATATGATAAAAAATGAGATTGCTACTTATTATGAGAAAAACTATACAAAAATAAGGTTGATTAAAATTAGAGAAAAGTGGTCTAACAAACAGTATACAAAATTCTAGTATTTTAAATATAAATATATATTTTGTTTATTAATTTTTTACCCTAGAACACCACCGAATGTTGGTCGACATGGGAGTTTATGCATGGATTAGAGACTACAGTAGGGTTGGTATTTCCTATGGACTCAACTTGAGGATTCAAGCAGTTCAATCTCAATTTCGTCCATGATTTTTTAATTACGTTTGAATAGTTGTTTGAAATTTTTTTGATATATATTTTAATTATTTTAATGATACACTAACACATAAAATTACTAAAATTACTTTTTATAGTTGATATTTCCAACAAATTATAGTGTTGAATCAACTGTTGATGATCATACTCAAACAACCTTTAAATATCCGCATACAATTTAGCTTGTGGAGAATAATGATCGCCATTAAACGTTTGTTTGTGAATCCACGTGTCATAAGCATTTGTCAAATCACCAGCTACATTAAAATCGTCCGATTGTTGATTCCGAGGATTTAAATCCTTGTTTCCTGTTCTCATAAAACCGATTCCACTCAACACATTTCTATTGCTTTTATCCAAATCATTATACTTACTTTTGGAGTTTTTGTTGTAACTTTCTATATATTCAGGTTTGTCTTCAGTTCTCCAATTGCTGTACATGTTTTTCGGGACTTTCATATAATTATTCGGTAGACGTCTATAATATACCCTTTCCTCGTTTGGAAAGAAGGGGACGCTTTTTATGATAGTTGGGTGACGCTGTAATTTTGAGTTGGAGCAAATCATTCCTGTGGGCCTATCAGTATTTACCACAAAGTACATGATGTAAAGAGTTGCCGTGTTTGTCACTGAATCTAATCCTATATTTGTTTGTTCCGTTTGATCAATTAGATTTATCGAAGAGACCTGACAATTTTAATTTAAAATTAAAAAATTAGTTATATAACTTAATTATAAGTATAATTTTTTTACAATAACATTTCCTGGTTTCATGGGGGTAACGTTTTCTGGTTGTACGGCCACAAAAATCTAATTAAAATGACATACATAATTTTTATTTTATTATAATTTTATAAGGATAAAATTACCATTGAATAATCCTTCCCAGTTCTTTGTTCAAATATCGTTTTTTGTTCTTTTGACCAAGGAACTTTGACTTGTACTGCATATTCCATTTCTAAAAAATTCACCTAAAAACATTAAAAATATGATTCCCAGACCTTTTCCATTTGACTCGAGTGCAAACATGAAAGGATACCATGTCACAGACCCACCAATTGGACAGTAAGTTTCAAACAGTTCTATGAAATTTTAACTAATTTAAAAAAAGTTTATATTTTTTTACATACCGTTTTTTCTAGGTTGTAAAGTTCCGGATCCAGTCATTATGTAAATTCCAACGTTCAAATTTTGCCTTTATCATTTTTAAATATTAAATTAATTATTTATTACTTAATCGGAGTCATTAAGATGTGTAATTTTGCAAAAGAAGACACTAGATTGTTTTTAGTAAAGTAATGTGTACTTAGTAAGTTAAGTGTTACTTACCCTCTTTTTCTAGATATTGTACTCTCATGACGATGTAATTTACCCCAGTATTACCGGCCACTTTAATTCCCATTCCTTGCGGTAGAATCATATACGAACTTGTATCATCCAAGTTTTTATATCCATTTGCAACGTAAAGAACCTCGACTCTACCTCTTGAGTCACATGGTGGATTTTCGTCATTATTTAAGTCGTTACAATTCCAGGTCTTTACTGTAGATTGAATTTTTTCACAACCGAAAACGTAAATTTTCACATTACTAGACAAATGATGTTTAAAAGACTCTGGAAAATATTTTATATTATGATTTTAATTTTTAAAATATTTTAAATTTTTTATTTATTTTACTTATGAATTTCGCCCTTGAAGAAGAAGTAATTGTGGCAAAACACCGCTGATCGTTATTCTAAAAATGGTTCAGTATTCAAAAAATACAAAACTTAATTTTATGTTTTGAAAATAATCATTAATATTTTGGATTTTTGGATTTTTGGATTTTTGGATTTTTGTCATTTTAATTTCAAAAACAACCCACAAATAAATTAAAAAAATAAATACTTGTTTTGGAATAAACCCGTCATCAAAAAGCAACTTTTCAAACTCATCATCACCACTTGCTGTCAAAAAAAGGATGAAAAAAAGAAATTTAAAAAAATATGAAACGTTCATATTATAAATTGTATACAATTGCAACTTTTTATTACAATTTATGACTAGAAAATTAATAATATAAAAAGGACACATTAAATAAGCCTTATAATTTTATATAATTAATATTCTATTGCGGAAATGGCGCAAAAATCGATACATGATAATTTTGAATTATTATATAATATCCACATTAAACTAATTCATTTTAAAATGTATATAAATCAATCATGACATGCAGCAATAGATTATTCAATAATTTTTATAAAATTGTCGCAATTAAAATATCTGACACGTGGTTTACACAGTAATTTATTGTATGCTTTAATTTTACATTGGATTTACACATGATATATATAATTATATCACAACACTAAAAAGGGGTAGAAAAGGTTATTCAAAAATAATTTGAGAATCGTCTGTATTTTCCACGTTACTGTTTATTTTTTGCAAGTTTTGGGGTTGATACTGTTGAGATTGGGATTCTTGTTCATGTCCTTCCAGTTGTATATCCAGATCATTGGCAGTGTCATTAATATTATTAGAAGAGTCTATTATTGTTGCTTGATTGCTTTTTGTATCAGACTCTGTTTTTATTACAAAGGAATGTGTGCTGCCTTCAACTGATATCCCGGAAGCTAATTTTTCGGATTTTGTTTCAGTCTAAAAAATTATTTAAAATATAAAAATAAAAATAAAATTACAATATCAGTTTCATTCTGAATAAACTTTTCACTTTCAGTTTTTTCCTCTTTTGGCTGGTCGAAATCTTGCTCGACCTGTTGGATATTTTGAAATGATTCTTGGACAGATTCTGGTAAAATTTGCTCTAATACTTGCTCATCCTCCTCACTCGGATATTCTGAATTTACATCAATATCTACAATCTTGTCCCCCGATACACGACTGACAATTTCCTCCAGGGAAGTGTTGGATTTTATACTTTTTTCAGACAAAGCTTGATTTTGATCTTGTTCTAGTTCACTTTCATTTTTATTCTTTAAATTGTCAATTTTGACGGATTTCTTGTTCTTTTGAGGCGACTTTTCCACGCCGTTTTTGTCTTCAATTTCCAAAGAATTTTCCAACGATGCACGTGAATTTTGAACTGTACTTGGAACATTTTGGTCGTCATTTTTTTCATAATTTGATAGTTTTGAATTTGTCGTTTTTTTAGAAATTCGAGAATTTAAAGATTGTTGAGAACGTTTAGATATTTGAGTGTTTTTTGATATTACGGAAACTTTAGAAGTTTGAGAAATGTGAGAAGTATTTGATAATTTTGATATTGTAGACGCTTTTGATTTTTGTGAATGTTTAGACACGACAGAATCTGTATATTTTTCTTGTTTTTTCGACGAATCGCTATTTTGGGTCAAAAAGGTTGATTGCTGTTCTGGAGACTTTGTACCATTTGTTTCATCCTAAATGAATATTATTTTAAAATAAATATGGGTCAATTCCATTTTCTCTATTTATATGACAAAAAATTTTAAATGTAGTGATACAGTCATTTTTTTAAAATCTACCTTGACAGTTTCTGCCTTTTTCTGTTCTACTGGAACATCTACAGCCACATCTTCAGCGTCGGATATTTCTTCAACATTAGATACTATTTCTTTTGCCTTGGATTTTTTAGAAACTTGTAGTTTGGAGCTTTGTTTTCCACTTTTTACATTGTTTTTTTTAATGGGTTTACTGTGAAGTTTTTTGTTCTTTTCAAACATGTAATCTTTTGTACTAAATTGTAAATTAAAAAACATTTTTTTTAAAACTTATCAATTTACAGTCTAATTTGATTGTATGATTTTTCATGTGCTGGCTTGTTGGATATTGCCACCTTTTCAGTGTATTTGTCCAATAATTTTAAAGGTTCTGCTTTATATTCACTTTCCATATTGTACCCTTTGCGACCTTTCACCACCATCATGTTTTTGTGATGTCCCAGGCTTGAATATGTAGGAGGTGGAGCTTTCTCAAATTCTCTATAATTAAAAATAAAAAAACCTTAAAAAATTAAAAAGTTTAATTTTTTTAATAATAATTTACTTTAAAAATGCATTCTTGTCAAACGTCGTAACAAAGGAAGGTTTTAAATTTCCATAAGGCACTCTAACAAAACGACCGACATTTTTCCCCACAGCAACGTAATAACAGCCATTTTCCAACTGAGCAGCTCTCCGAATCTGCTTTCCTTTTAAATTGCAAAGACTAAAAAAATTTAATATTTTTTAAAAATAATATATAAAACAATATCATACAATTTAAGTGCACCGGCGTAAAAATTGACATTTTCAGCAATATACATGTAAATATTAACCAAACTGTACCTAATTGAGTTTGGCAACACCAGGTGTCTCGGTGCGCCGTATTGGTTTCCATTCTCATATATACTAAAAAATATAATTTGTAAAATTAAAATTTTATTTTTTCATCATTACTTTATAACTAATCCATTCGTTACTGATTTTTTGATCCTTCCAGACATTTGTATTCTGCTGTGGATCACTGGTTTAATCTAAAGAAAATAAGTATTAAATTTAATTATTATAATTTTTAGATATAATTTTAAATGATATTAAATGTTAGTTACCACGTGCGGTTTTATGTAGTTTCGTTGATGCACACTTAGTACCACAATATCAGTGTACCTTTAGAAAAATAAAATGTTTTTTTTAATTCAAAATTTAAAATTAAAAATAACATACTTTAATCTTTTAAAAGATGTTTTCCCTGGAACCGCTACGTAGCACTCCCTGTCTTTAAAATTCTCCAACTTTTTGACGCGTGATCCCCCCACAGGAGTACGTATACTTCTCACAGCAGTGGGACAATTCAAAGTGGATGTTAGTTCTGTTAAAAGAGTTTCAAAAGTCCTATACTTGCTTTTATTGAGCACAATGTCTCTGCCAGGAAAGTACTTTGACCCATTCAAATATACTTTAATTTTTCTTGACGGTATTGGCATGTAAGAATTCATCATGTGCGTTTAAAAAAAAATATTTTAATATTTTAATATTTTAGTGAAATATAAACTTGATAAGTAAATACTACAAGTAATCCATAAAAACAAATCCAGTACATTATTAAATTCATTGTTTCGCTATAAATGATTTGTTTCGCGTTTCTACAGATTGTATGAATCAAGAGTAAGGGAAATGGGCTCACGCAACTTATTGAATACTTACTTGTGTTTTAATAAACCCAATAGTTTATAGTTGGACAAATCTAATCAATTTAATATAATTTGGTTACTTTATTTTTTACAAGGGTTAAGAGTAAATTTTTTGAAGGCTTTATATTTTATATTTTAATATATAAATTACTTTTGTAAAATTATGCTGTTCTACATATTTGAGACGACGTGGGGTTCAGATTAAAGGTGCGATAAAAGTAAATCGTGGATACGGCCAAACAGTTACTTATAAATACTCTTCAAAGGTGGCTGAAAGACATTTTTTAAGATATATTTATACTAAGTTACATCACAGGTCCAAAAAAAGTTTTTAAACAAATTTAAAAAATTTTGATTTTATATCTTTCGGGTTCTTGATAACTACTTGACAACCATATTATATTTAAATAGTTTAACATTTAAATTAATAAATATAATAGTTATAATTAAAACAAAATATAAAAAAACTGCTCACTTTAAAATTCACGCTCTTTTGAACACTTTAGTTTAAAAAATAAGTACCTTAACCACATTATTCACTAATTGTCGATATTTAAATATATGTATGTTTACGATTTTTTTTGATTTAATAAAGCACTATTATGACTCAATTAATATATCTTTTCAAAGCTTTATTACACTAAGAGACAAAATCGAAATTTTTGTCATGCACCCGAATAATTTCAAAATTTTCAGTGTTCAATTTGATCAATTAATATAGTTAATTAATTTCAATTTGACATGATTTCTGCCGTAATTTACAAGACAACGAGAATAAACAAAGTTTATAAACTATTAATTTATTAAATTTATACAGTAAATAACATACATTTTCTACAAAAACAAAAATCTACAGTATTAATATATGAAATAACATTAAAATCGTATTTTAAACATGAAAAACGAAAAGTTAATTAAGATTAAGGTATTTATTGGATTGTTATTTTTTTTTCGATAAAAATAGACAACAATAGATTTAAAATAGTTTAATAAAAATTAAAAATTAAAAATTAAAAATAAAATGCATAAAATTTGTATCAATTAAAAATGTTAAAAAATCACATAGTTACCAAATAGTTCCCCAAATAGAATTTTGATTTTTTTCGTATTTTTTTACACTATTTTAAAAATTGTTAACCTCCCAAATCATTTTTTAAGTTATGATACAACCAAAACGACTTATTTAAATCAGAAAATTTTATTATTATAAAGAGATTTTAAAAATCAAATGAAAATTTAAGATAAATACGTAAATGTGAAATTGAATTTTAGATGAGGGGTAAATGTAAACAAAATTTCGTCAAAAATCTTATACAGTCCTGGTACAAATGTTACTTGTTTCTGGGCCATCTTTTTTTTCTTCTCTACTGATCGAATTTGGTCAAATCAAAATGTGTTTTAGTTGAGTTTTTTTCTGTTATGTTTTATCAATCGTACCTTCTTTTTGAAATGAATATTTAATTTCAAAATATTCACTAAAATTGTTTCAGTTTTAAATAAATTAGGACTATGAATTTGCTGTCATTCAGTTTAAATTGTCTAAAAAAAAAATAGATTTTGTAAAATTGAACAATTGTGTAAAATGGCAAATTAAAATTTTTTCGAAATTAAATTACACATTTTTCAAATTTATATCGTTATTCAAAATTTTCATCATCTGTCCTTTCTAATAATAATGTTAAACTTGATTTATCATTAATATAAAGTGTTGAAATAATGCTTTAAAAACGTGACGTACGTTATTTTGAAAATATAGTAGAGAAGTTACAATTTTAATTAATCCAATATTGTATCAAAAGTAGCCAATTTAATTAAATTCTTGTTGAACTTATCAATAGTGTATTTAATAGTACGTAGAATCCATGTTTAAAGTCCGTTAATAAAATTCATCTTCATCGTCTAATAGTGCTACATATTAATGACGTACGTTATTATTTACAAGTACATCATAAAAATAGCAACAATTTTTGAAAAAATGTAAAATAATCGTTACAACCTTTTAAAAAAACCATAGGTACTAACTAATTTGCAATTATCTCGCTAATTAAATAATATTTTATAACCAAAATGAAATATGTTATTGAGGGAGTTTGGATGCAACTATCCCACCTATCACATAAATATGTATGCGACTTGTTAGAGACTTTACCGAAAAGGAGGAATATTAAAACCCCTTCTTTAAAATTAAGGAATTTTTAATTTTAAAACTGTAAAATGTATCTAGCCATTAGCATGATTAAAGTCGAAATAAAAAATTCGTAATAAGTATCAATAAATTTGTATAAAAGGAGTATTTAATAGAATGGATACATATTTATTAAAAAACTTTGTCCTGACCGGCGTGTGGCAAATTTTAAAGGTTTTTCAAAATTTTTTTTTGGAAATCATTATTTATCTCGATCTTCATCGTAGCAGCTCGCGTATTTTTATTCAATGAAAAAAGTTAAAAATTGCACAACCTAATTAAGATTACATTTTAAGTTACGCTCCAATAATTTTCGGAAAAAACCCAAGTTTTTTGATATATACATTTTCAATTATCCTGGTTTAGCCAACATCATAACTTATGATTCATAAGTCATATTAAACAAAATATAAAATGTAAATATATTAATTAATGACCTCTAAAATTAAGTACATTTTTTTTCAAAGCAACGTTTAATTTTATCAACCCATCAGTACAATTATTCTATATTAAAGTTATAATAAACAGAAATTTGTAATCGATATTTATTGCTCTGAATCGTCTTTATTTTCTGCTTCTCCTGATTGTTCCACCGAATCGTCAGCGTCTGGATCATTACTGGACGTCCATAACTATAAAATATTTTACTTTTCTCAAAAAAATTGATAATTTTTTTAAATTACAGTCAAGTTATCACGAAGCAATTGCATTATTAGTTTGCTATCATTATACGCACATTCGGGGAGTCCATCAAGATGAGCAATAGCATCATCAAAAGACTAAAAAATGTTACATGATGGAAATGAAACAATTACTTCTTTTGCAATCTTGCAAGCTTTCGAAGGATCATTCTTAATTTCAAAGTGGAAAACTGAATAATTGAGAGCAAGACCTAGTCTAATGGGGCTGGTAGATTTCATTTCGTCTTGTGCTATGGCAGTAGCATCACTGTATGCTTTATCGGCACTTTCAGCTGCTGTCTGACGATCAGCACCTTCTGTTACTTCAGCTGCATATCTATAATAGTCTCCCTTCATCTTCAAAAAGAAAACCTTGCATTCGGGTTTTTTTTCATTCTCCAAAACTTTTTCCAAAGTAGCCTAGATGAAATAAATAAAACGAACAATTTTTTAAAATAAATGACAAACGAGAATTTCATCTGTAATCTCGATAATTTCAGCTACAACACAGGCAATTTTAGATTGGACAATTTCTTTAAACTGATTTTCGTCTTTCTGCTTGTCATGTCCCGTCAAAACCCTGTAGGCAGCTCTCTTTGGTCCAATGCGGTTTTTGTATGCCACAGACAGTAAATTTCTCTGTTCAGGCGATAAATTGTAGTCAATCTTGGCAGCATTATTCATACAAGAAGCCATGTCATTATACCTCTCTGCCTGTTCGGCTAATTTGGCTCTATAGATTTGACATTGTTTTTCGTCCATTCTTTTACAATCGTTTGATTCTTCCACTAAAGGTCAAATTTAACACAAAACTTTTAAATGTAGGAAATGGGCACAATTAATTTAAATTTTAAATTAAATAATTGGCATTCTCCCGTATAAAAGTGTATTTTAAAAAATTAAAACTTACTGTCTTGTGTTCCAATTTATCGAATATTGCAATCGCAAATATATTTATTTCACACTAAACAAAACTAACTGTACTGCCTAAAATGTAAATACAACAATGAAACGATAGAGATGAGCATTGATTTGAATAATTATTTCTTCGCCATGAACTACAAAGATTTTATAAAGTAGGAATTAGCTACATTTTCGTTTAACGAGTGTTTAACGACCAGACTGGTTGGTAAGTGATGGGCTACAAAAAAACAAGCTAATACTTAATAATTTTATGTTAAAATACACCCATCAAGTTAGGAATTGGTCAACAAAAATATATATCGACTTTATTCATAAACACACATTTTCTTAGTCAATTATTATTGATTTTTTAAATTGATTAATGAAGCGACATCATTTTACGTATCAATATATTATATATATAAGTTATTAATGATTAAATTACGACCCAATCATAAGTTCAATTAATAATACAAATATATATATATATTTATAATTAGTGCAATTTATATTAATCAATACTTTATATATAGTCCAAACAGTAATAAAATGATATTAATATTATCAAGAAATCAATATTTAAAATTAAAAAAAAATATTTTCATATCCACATACCGGTGCACGCTAATTTAACGAATTATTTAAATCCGATGAAAACTTTATTTCCACAAATTTAAAATTTCATTATCTAAAAAATTAGTCTGTAATATAAATTTTAGATAATATTTTAAAAAACAAATGCTTTTATAATTTAAAACACACCACAAAAATAAACATTATTTTCCCATCAAATAAATCTCATTTACATCTACTAAAAAACATAAATATTTACGTTTTTTTAGAGTTTAATTTCCAAAAATCAATGCCCCTCAATATCAACACGAGTTGTGCGCAATAAATATTTTTAAAATTCATTACCTCTAAAGAATTGGTAGACTCTGAAAATTGTAAATTGTTGACAAATAATGAAATATTCTCCAAACAGCGATAATAAATATTGCAAACTTTATCTCGTGTTGACGTAGAGATTATCGATTTATATGATTATGTAATGTTTAATTTTTTTAGAAATTTTCAAGTTGAATAAACTTGTATTTTATAACAATAATTGCTTACTAATTAATTAGCAATTTAAAATATATAATTAAATTTAAAAAATTGTATAAAAATTGTAAAAACATTAATAGAACAATACATTTAGTCTAAATGATTTAGATGATCCGGTTAGAATTGTGAACAAGTAAAAAATATAAATATCTATATTTTCTATATATAATTATTATAATATATTATATCCAAGTTATCGTAAACACTTTTGTTACCTTTCTCATACAAAATATATTTTTAAGTATAATATTTTTGAAAATGGAAATTGTTCACGTTTATATAAAAAAGCGCTCTGAATTTGGACGACAGTGTAATTTCAGTGATCGTCCTGCCGAAATTAATTGCGATATTCCTCCAAATCACGCTTTATTAGAAAATCTAGTTGCTAGAAATCCAGTTGATAGAGAGGTTCAAAATGTTCAACAAATGGCGGAACATGATGTAAAAAAATAACATTTTAGTTAAATTTACTATATAATATTTTAGGCCAATACTGAACGGTATGAAACGATTAATAGAGGAATAAACCACACAGAAGGTGGATGGCCAAAGGATGTAAATCCTGGAGGTTCAAAATATACAATTTTAATTTTAAAACAAATATTTTAGAAATAGAACAAGTTATGAGATATAGGAAAAAAGTAGAAAAGGACGAAATGTATGTGGCGGCAGCTAATCATTTGGCTGAAGTAAATAGAAAATAATAATAATTAAATTATAATTTAATATTTTATTAAGAGTGTCGAAAATTCCATCAAACAAAACAATTCAATTGATATTTATGAAAGTTATTTTGACGACGTAGAAAATGATTTAGATTCAGATACACCACAGGCCAACACAATCAACGTATTTAGGTTTTTAACAATATATATTATATTATAATATTTTTGAAAAAAATATATAGTTCAACTTTAATTACATTTTTGATTATTTTTAAAAAAATATTTTAATTTATTTTTAATAATATATTTCAGTCTTTTTTAATGAAATCTTGACTTTTTAAAAATAAATTTTTCAACTTTAAAAACATATTATAAAACCATTTATAGAGATCCTCACGACGATAACAGGAACGTTCATCACGTTTCATGGTACACTGACGGACCCACTAAACTTGCAGTTGCTTATTGTATGGTTGACTTCCAAAAAGACCAACCAAACCAATCTAAAAATTCATACATTTGGGACATTGGTACAAAAATTTAAAATAAATCAACTCACCATCTTCTAGAGAATCCAAGTAAACCAGAACTTGCTCTTAAACCAAACTCTGCTCTCATGTGCATTGAATACAATCCAAAAGATAGTCATGTTCTTGTCGGGGGCCAAATAAACGGCCAAATATGTATTAATATATTTATTTAAAATTATTTTTAATTAATTTTTTAAAATAGCATACTGGGACGTTAGAAAAGGCTCTCGACCGGTGGAATCTACACCTATCGCTGTAAGTCATAATGACCCTGTTTATAGTACATTGTGGTTACAATCCAAAACAGGCAGCGAGCTTTTTAGTTGTTCCACTGATTGCACTGTTTTATGGTGGGATATACGAAAGCTTTCAGAGCCCCTTGAAAAAATAATTTTAGACCCTACAAAGAAAAACGACTTGACAAAGGCTCATGGAGCCTTTTGTCTAGAGTATGAAAGTACTATTGTAATTAATAAATTACAAAATAAAGAACATAATTTTAGCCAACAAAATTCATGGTAGGGACAGAATCAGGTTCAGTATTTTCTTGTAACCGTAAGGCAAAAACTCCCCAAGAAAAAATTGTAGCCACATATTCTGGACATCACGGAGCAATATATTCTTTAGAAAGAAACCCATTTTTTATTAAAAATTTTCTTACGGTTGGTGATTGGACTGCAAGAATTTGGTCAGAAGATCATCGTGATCATGCTATATGGTGGACAGAGTAATTTATAAAAAAATTAGAATTATAACTTTTTATTTTTTAAAATTGATATTGTGAAACTTCGCAATACAATATTCTATCTGCAATTTTATAAAACTCGAAAAAAAGATATTTGACATTTTTTTCTTTACTAATACTAATGCAAGATGTTGATATTTTATTATATTATTTTTGAATATACAAAAAATATATAAATTACAAACTAAATTGAAACCAGGACTGGATAGAGGGGGGTCAGACGGGCCAAATGACCCGAGTCCATACCAGATATTGGGCCCATGATTTTTTTTAAATTAAAAAAATTAATTTTATGGTGATCAAGAAAAATAAATTTCAGTTTTATTACGTCTACCACTACTGAAAATAGACTCAACGGACTGGCGATCCTTAATATTAATCATGAATTGGC
>JAUZND010056221.1:0-18771 GCA_034780555.1 Coelogynopora nodosa
TTATATAAAAATGTTGTTAATCAAATAATAAGCTTACTGGAATAATTGATTATAATATTCATTTATATACGTAATATCATTGTGTATATATATTAAATTTTTAGTAAATAATTTTAATAAAATAACATGTTAAATGTACACGCGTGGCCCTGTCATGGGAGCACGCATGTTGCATGTCACATGAACATGCGTGATCCTGTCAGTTTCCCATGGGGAACTGTCAGGTTCCCACGGGAACCTGTCGGAATCACGCGTGTTCACGCGCGTGTAACACGTGTGTTTTAACGTGTTGGGAAACCCGTGTAGCTATGTATTATACACAGTTTTGTTTGAATTAAAGTTATGCACCAACGGTATCACTTTAAATTCTTTACTGTCAAATTTAAATAAGATTACAATTAATATAAAATCAAACAGAAAAAATAATCGCGATAATAAAATGTAATACTTAAGTTATATATAAATACATAATCAACATTATGAGTAATATATACAGAAAAACACATAAATATGTTAAAAATATACAATTTCATGTAGAAAAAGGACTGTGATGATATGTAAAACTTATATATTTACTATTAATTAATATTTTCGGTTCATCAGATGTTATTCCAATTTAATTAAAATAACGCTAATAATGAACACAAAATACACCATAACGATAAAAAATACAACATAAACATATTTACTCCGCAAAATGCCACTATCAGAAAAGAAAATTGAACAATTCCAAAATCATCTAATATCTTAACATTTTCAATAGAACACTATACAGAGATTTTAAATACTTACAATATATAATTAGTAAAGCTTACAATAACTTACAATATATAATTACACCGACTGTAAATAAATATATTAGTGTTACAAAACTTGTTTTCCCGCTATATATATTTGTACAGAGTGGGGCACGTAATGCAAATTATTAAAATAACATGCGGATTCAGACTGAAGTGAAATTTCTTCAAAATATTGCATCTAATTGAATGAGGGATGTTTAAATAAGTCTTGAAATCAACGTTATTGAACACATGCCTAAAATTCATTTAAACTTTTCCATCATACCCTTATTTTTTGTTTATATAAAATCGTATCACAATGAACACATTTATTTATTTTCGCGCACACTGAATTTCGAAATGAAGTACAATATTTAATATTTAATTAGAGATGATTCAAACGTTACTAAAAACCGAACTATCTACATAAAGCAGCTGCATTGTACTCTTAATAACTCTCAATAAACTCATACCAAATACAAAAAACACATCACTATTCCCTTTCCTTGTTAGTATTGATGGTCTATATCTACATGATATTTAATCTGTAGACTTATGCTGTTTAATTTCTCAAAGATTCCTTCTTAGTTGTGCAACACTCAGAATTAGATAACAAGTGTTCAGTGATGCCCCAGCCAGCCAGACAGGCAGGCAATCAATGCATGTCATGAGTTAAGTATAGTCGACTACTCCTTGAACTTCCACTCCTGACGACAGAGCGGGCAGTTTTGGTGGTGGTGTTGACTGTTGAGCCAGCGTATGATGCAGTGCATGTGGTAGCAGTGGGAGCAGCGGCCCCACACCAGCGGACAGTCATCGCCGGGCAACTTGCACTCGGGGCAACAGGCGTCGAAGGCCATACGACAGATGCCGCAGTTCTCGTCGTCGGCGCACCAGTGCCACGTCGACACACTCAACCAGTTGGTAATCTGACAAGGAAGACTTGGATAGTTTAGCTTTAGTTCCCCCTAGGACAGACACCAACAGTTAATACTTTAAATTTATCACACATTTAGAGATAAACTATTCTTATGTATACAGCGTATTGGTATAATATAGATATGTATAGAATTCCCTACAACGTCGTGCTGCAAAAATCACTTCCTACTACCATCAATACTGATTAAATCTTGTACAGATAATATCAATAAGAAACTGCGCAAGGCAACTGAATTAGTAGTTCTCTTCCAGAAGGATGCCACTAAACGGGAATTTCGATGTTTTCCCTTTTCATTATAAAAACCTCCTAATATTACAATAATGTTTTGCCTTCTGGCACACTAATTTTACATAATTGTACATGCTTTGCATTTTTCTTGTCATGTCAAATCATCCAATTTTAACCCAGATTCGAAAGGAAGATATCATTACCTTGACCTTAAGCCGCTGATCTCCCTGGTCTGCAGCCGCAGTAGCGCCCTCCACCGCCACTCCAGTGGGAACAGGAGAGGTGGAGGCAACCGTCATCGTTGTGGGCGACATGCTGGAATGTGCTTCGAGACCCTCGGCGGCGCTGGCTGGCGTGTGACAAGTGCCCACCAGGGACATCATTGTATCGTCTGAAGATAGTCGGTACGTATGTCAAGCATCATTAATGAAAATAGAGCATATTATGCTTATTTGATAAATGATGTTATAGTAATGCCCTGAATAAGCTTAGAAAACTATCTATCGGATTTCAGATGCTTTATATATAAATTTCAATTTTAATCATTTTAAATACATGCATTATTCTTAACTCAAATAAAAATATGGATACCATGAGGACAATACTTAAATATTTCATTAATAATGTAGCCTATCAACCATTTAAAAATGTATAGCCGCGAATAAAAATAAGTATGTTGTAAAATATGAAGAGATTAGATTATAAACTACATTAAATGCAGTCAAATAATAAACAGAAACAATTACCTGAGGATTCCATAATCTAAAAAAAAAGAGGTAAAAAATAACAGGATTTAAAAACAAAATTACACAATTTTTGTTATTTTAAACAGCAAAATAAAAGAAAAAATACACAATTCTAAAAGATTAAATAAACGAAAATATTAATACAATTTTATTGAACACACATTATAGTTTAAAATTTCACGGACCTCACAATAATTGATACACGTCAACTTTGGAGTGGGTGGTGAGGTAATTATGGTTAATGACATGTGGTGAAATTTTTAAATGCAATTTTTTTAATTTATCGTATAAATGTGGATTTACATAAACTACTGATTTTTAATCTCTAATTGTAGATCAGATTGGATAAACATACGGACCATTTTTATGGAAAATTATTTAAGGTATATAAATATATTGTTGACCCAATCATGCATCATAATAAATACCAATAACAAATTCAACTGAAATTTTCAAACATTAAATATGTCAATAAAAAAAATTCACAAAGTTTTTCCAGATATTATAAATGTTATATAATTATTGTTTAATAACATTAATGTTAAAAAAATTTACACAAAATGTCGCATCAGAGTATATTTTAAACACGTTTATCATTTGAATAACCGACAAAACAATTATTTTACTTGATTTTTGTTGTCTGTTAAACTGGTGCGGGTCAAAAATTAATAATTTTTTTTTTGATACGGAAGTTTAGATTACCACTTGAGCAATGAAAACTAATTTTGTTAACGATTAAAAGTAGTTTTTGTCTTAAAAAATAAGCGGATTTTTCAGAGATGGAGAAACAAAAATTTTAGCCATTTGATTATGTCATGATAATCTATACTAAGCGAAAGAATAATATTATTCATGATTCGCAGAAAATTTGTTTATTTTATCTCTAGGTCAATATTATCTCAATTTTATATCTAAATCAACAATAACTTAATAGAAAAATTAGTTAACTTTACTTAATCTAATATTAGAAATGAAATAATAATATTAAATTACTACCGTTAATTGAAAAATAACACTTTAAAATTATACAATCCTGTGCATAAAAATTATTAAAAATGGATCAAACAAAATTTCAAAGTAAATAATTATGATATATAACTACAAAAACATAGACTGAATACTAAAATAATATAAGAAAAAAGATCAACAAAAATGAATCGAAAATTTTATTTTCAAATGATAAAAACTTTCATAGTGCAGCGTATAATTATATATACAATTTTAAAAGTCCTAAACAAAATATAAACTAATGTGAGAGAGAAATTCTTCTACAAAATATAGCCGTAACACAGCACTGTCCAGGAATTGAATGCCGATGACACTGAAAGGAGAGAGGCAAGATAGCGCACAGTCGACAGCGTGTGGAGACTCAACTGATGGTTCACTTGGCCGGCTCATCAGCGCTGTCGTCACCACCACTGCCCTCCTCATCCTGCAGCTCGCGTTCCTTGGCCTCCATGTAGCTCTTGAGATCCTGGTAGTCCTCGTCAATTGTCTCGAAGATGTCAAACTGTCGCACCAACTCGAGTAATTCCTCCTTGGTTGCGGCCACCTGTCGATCCTGGAGTCGAGAGTTCAAGGGGATGTGATATCAATTATACTGGATGACTACTTTCCATAAAGGAACGCTTTATTTAATTGTGAAAAGAGTATATAATAAATAAAAATATTTTGATTATGAAATAATGTGTTGTATAGCTTTCTATATATTCATTCTATTAGTTTAAAGTATAACACATTAAACATATAATATTAACATTAAATTGTCAAATAAAAACTCAGCCAAGTCATATATCATGCAAATATATATTTAGACACCAAAAAAATTAACATAATTATTTCAAAAAGATTTAAATGCATAACAGGAATTTAGGCACATTAGACTATATTCCCACTAAATGATAAAAATTCTTCAACCTTATACATTTCCGTTAAAAATGGTCATATAACTTAACTTTTCAAATTTCTGAAACGTGACTATATGATCTGAAATGTCTACAAAAACACCTCTAGGTCTTTATTTAAGGTGTTCTGGAAGCTTTAATAAACTATTGCATTTCTATTGGCAAAAAATTAACAATTTCAAAAACTTCAATCCAATTACATTCTATAGTAACTTTTAAATAATAAAGTAAGGGAATTATACTTAGCTTCCGATCAACTTTAATCTAATAAACAACTAATTTAATTAAAATATTTACTATAACAAAAAATACAGCGGTAGACTACTACATGATTTTTATGAACAAAAATGTGAAAAAATCCTGACATTTAAAACACATAAAATAATGTGTAAAAAAGAAAAACAGATCTGAAATCGGCACAATTCAGAGAATGTCTCCTCCCTCCATATCAAAACCGTGCCCAAATGAGGCAAAGACAAGCGCGCGCGCCCCCCACCTGGAGTATCTTGCGCGCCACATTAAGTCGGCCCGGCGAGAAGTGCTTCTCGTCCTGATAGAGATCATCCGGCAGGTTCCAGGGCAGCACGCCCACCACCCGGCCCCCCGGCCGAGTGTAGAACACGACCCCGGGCAGGTCGTAGCTCCCGATCTGGCTGTCGGCGGGGCTGCCCGCGAAGAAGCCGTGTGTCTCCAGCTGGCGTGAGTCGATCAGTCCCACGGCATCCCAGGACAGGTCCTTACCCAGCGTCGACCAGAACGAGGTCTGGTGGCGGTAGCTGCTTCTGCGGAGGGTATGATAAGACACGGTCCTTGTTTAGCTAGAAATATATTGGCTTGAGGACATTGATTTTTAAATATATAGTGAAGCATGTAGTCTTCACAGTATATATTTTGTATCATGAAATTATTGAGCGATAAAGTGAAAGTAAAATATTTAATATATATTTTAGATGACAGAAACTTAATGTTTAGCGGAATGAGTAAAATAATGAGTAAATAATAGACAATCTGTAATTTAAAAGATAGTATTAAATATAAAACCTGAAAACTATAGTTATTTTTAAAATATTTCATATCCTATCCTGAAAAAATTCAGTACAAAAAGTATAGCCTATATTAAGAAATTCAATTCTATGTACATGTATTATAGCTATTTATAAGACCTGAGCAACAATGTACTTGTTTAAAATGTTTTTATGTATTACTAAGTAACCTAAAATATATTCAGGAAACTAAACAGGATTTCGCTACGGTACACGATGCTTTCAGAAGTTATCGTATATATTTTAATTAATTTTTATGAAATGCACTCAGTATTCCTGATTTCCTATGCTCATTATATAAAAGACAAACAATAAAACGTTTCAAATTGTTATTTTTTTATCAATATTGGTTATGACATTGTTCATTATGAACAATTTATTTATCAATTAGTTGAAACTTATTTATCTAATTCATTGACTATAATAAAACGAAATAATTTTTACAACATACATTTAATTAAGAGGTGAATAATAGTAGTATATCTAGACATTTAACAATGTAAATCAAAGGAATTAATTTATAATATACAACAGAAATGAAAACCTTATAACAGCTGCAATACTGCCATACAGTTCACATCAATATGTAGGTATATCAAATGAAGTAAGTATAATAATATTATAATATAGTACAATCAAGTAAGTCAGTGTCACACCTGGGTAGGTTGACCTCGGCATTCTCGCGGGCCCCCGCCACCATGTTGCGCCCGGCCAACGCCCCGCTCTCCTCGGCATGACTGACATGCTCCACCCTACGGCGGCCCAACAGCGGGTCGAAATAGGAGGAGGCGTCCCCCGCCACGTAGATACCCGAGCGAGCCTCCAGCTCCGAGTTGACCAGATAGCCGCCCCATGTGGGGTCCAGCTCCAATGAGGGGGCCGACAGGGAGGTGTTGGGCTCGATGCCCAGCTGCCGGGGTAACCAAACCATAGTGCAGGGAGAAAGTTTAATAACTGGGCTCGAGGACATTAATTCGATCAATAATCATAAATGGTAACACAGAAAAGATTAAAAATATGTTTTAACTCACAGCAACGATGACATGATCGACAAGCTGCTCCTCAAGTTGACCACTCGCGTCATTGGTGTGGCGCAGAGTGAGCTCGAGACGACCCTCCTTACCTCCCGCCTGCTGCTGTTTGCTAATGGAGGCCAACTCAACTTGGGGGAGCACAGTCACCCCCTCCTGGGCCAGATAGACACGAGTGTGTTCAGCCAGATAGTCGGGCAGAACGTGGCTCATGTTTCCCGCCTCACGGTAGACCTGTGTGAGCGATTGGCAGGGGATCGCATCAAGTATACAATCGTCTCTACATCTTCCGCGAAGAATTACTACTTTCTAGTTGTATTTAATTGAATTAATTAAAAGGTATAAATCACATTTTATGACAAACATCTAACTAACATAAACGGATAATGTTTCATTGCGTAAAATTAATCGAAGCAATCATAACTTTAACAACAACTAGATGTTAATTTTCATTGCAAACAAAATAATCATTCTACAAAAAAGTAGAACTCCAGTGATAGCATAAACGGGTTTAAGTCATAGAAATGTATTCAAAAGTATTAATAAAGAAAGACCATAAAAAGGATACCATCAACAGTTTACACGATTATCTGTGTATTATGCATTAATTAAATCAATATAATGTAATATATATATGAACTTTTGAATAAGTTCAAAGTATATTATATTAAGTGCACAATTCAAAAAAAGTAATTTCAAAATCAAAAGTCATATATTTGGTCGATATAGGAATTGTCAAATGACGTAATGAATGTTGAAAAGAAATTAATTGATACTTAATGTCATTCACGGTAGATGTTATTCTTTTTACTTGCTTTACCTTGTATTATTAGTTTACTGATTCACAGAAAAAAAGGACTCTGCACTATTCAATAAAATGATATTCGCGGAGTTTTAAAACGTAACACACGAACAATAAAAATCACACTCAAATCTCACCTGTATAACTTGTAACTTGTCTGATTTTTTCGACATTTGACCCAAACTTGCGGTCAATTCACTACCCAAGAAACCCCCGCCAACCACTGCAATACGACCACCAGATGTTGCATAGCGCTCCGCCAGTTCATGCAGGCGTCTAGAAAATGAAATAGTCTGCTACAATGTGTGTTATCATGTGTATTATCTGTTATTATGTGTATTATCTGTGTTATTATGTGTATTATATGTGTTATGTGTATTATCTGTGTTATTATGTGTATTATTTGTGTTATTATTTGTGTTATGTGTATTATCTGTGTTATGTGTATTATCTGTGTTATTATGTGTATTATCTGTGTTATTATGTGTATTATCTGTGTTATGTGTATTATCTGTGTTATTATGTGTATTATCTGTGTTATTATGTGTATTAATTTTTTAAATACTACTCATTAAATTTATATTTAAAAAATGCAACATAAAGGAAAATATTAATTAAATATAACTATAGTAAGGACTATATATATAAATATACTATAAAAACTTCTAATTGGTAGAATATTGTTAATGTGATGATACGATTACAATGATAAATCACAGTATAGGCTATAATACATTATTGCGACTTTTTTTATAGTGAACATTTGTACATTAGTAGGAATCAGTATATCAATTTAATTGAATGAACCGATATCATATTTCAAGCATCAATTTTGCCCTTTATCAAGATAACCAAAATTCTAAGTACAGCTGAACAACAATTTAACATTAACAAAAGCGACATCAAAAAAAGTGTGTGTGATGGGGAGGGGGGGTGAGGCGGGACCCACTTAAAGTCATCGATGGTGCGGAAGTACGACACCCTGCCCTGTGCCACCAGATCCTCGCCCGACTTAGAGCACCGCTCCATCTGGTCGATACGACGTGGCCGACCCCCAGTAGCTAGGAGACACTGGCCGAACTTGATCACGTGACCGGTGTCTAGAGTGGCAGTCTGCTCTTCCACGTCCAACTCAACCACTTTTCGACCCGGCCAGAGAGCGATGCCGCCGTATGTCGTCTGCAGCAGTCTGCCGGGGAGAAGAGCAGGGACCCAACACGAGGCACTTCTCTACACTTAAGGCAATTTCCCCTTCTCATATTATCAAAACACTATAGTTAAATAATAAATTAGTACAATATATTCAATATAATATACTAATATTATCCCATAGCGAACATGGAGCAGAAATGGGTTAACATAAGAAGATCATTTAATAGTAAAACTTAAATAATTAGTTAATAACATAATATGAGTTACCAGCATTCTACAAGCCGTATGACGATGCGATATTGAATGTGAAATTGTTTGATGAGGGCGGTAAAGGGGAAACTGACTAAGAACCTACTACATGGTGCTTATGCAGTGGTGTCACAGGATTTAATCAGAATGGTGAAATGTTAAAAAGATGGTTCAATATATATTTTAGTTAATCTGGTCAACGTTATAAAATTTAATACATATTTTATTGTTGATCCATGCATTAACAGTATTTAATATTTGGTTTCAAACATAAAAAACTGGTCGAACGAATCAGATAATATCAATAAAATAGATGAGAAAAATGTACTGATTGTTTACAATAAAAAGATTGTGGATTGATTGGATATGAGTGCGAGGTCTTATTCATAACATGAAAGAAGTTGCAATTCTTATCGCTAAGAGATTAAAATAATTTCATAGATCATAAACTTATTTAAATAATATATATAGATAATAATATATTTTACTCATGACCTATGATTCCATATTATTTAGCTTCTACATAATTCCCACGAGGGTTATGATGACCGTAAAAAAGATATATAAACTTCTAGATAGTGATAGTGTTTTTTTAATTATCATATTTCAAAACAGTTGCAAAAACTATATAAAACGTGTTAGCGATCTTTCACAAATATACAAACTAAATTGGACATGATTACCAAGTGTAGATTCAATACAAAGGATGATGTCAACAAGGCATTAATTTATATAGGGTCAACACAAAATGTTACCTCGTGATAGAAATATAACATCAATTAAAACCAAATTTGAAAAATAAAGATAGTGGATAACGTGGATTTATATGAAATGGTAAAGAAATAACAGAATCGTGGCTTTAAGAGATTTAATGTTGATATCTATCTCATAATATGCTACCAATTTCAACATTCAATAAAAGTACCACTCATCAAAAAGTATGTTAGTTGTGAAGTATTGTTATGATTTGTGATTTTTATGTATTTACTATTAAGAATTCATACTTTTGAGTTTATAAATTTTATAATGTTTGTTTTGACATTTAGGGCAAAATAGTTAAAAAAATCTACTGATTTAATTAGAATTTCTAAAATTTTGATACATAAAATACATTTTAAAACATTCACTTACAAATATGAATAAAATATATACCAAAAATAGAACTTAGTATATATATTAAGGAAAACATATAACACGTCCATAAAAATATGCCCCCATAGTAGTGAAGGTGTTAGCCATACCCGTTCCCACAACAACAACTCACTTCTCCGGCTTCAAAAAGAAGGTCTCCGGCTCATAGAACATCCAGGAGTGTAAGCGCATGTCACCGGAGGTGTTGAGCATGGCCTTGCGTCGCTTGGCTGTCCGCCGCCAAAGCTCCTTACTCAGTGGGGGGCGCATGTAGGGCGGGTACTCCTGCAGGGGTCCCCCCGTGCTCGTGCCGGGATTGGAAGAGAGCGTGTCGCAGGAGACCATGAGCACGTGGGCGATGGGGTCGCCAGCTCGTATGGCGCGGGCTGCAGCCATGCCCGCTGTGCCGGCCCCGATGATCAGATAGGGCACCTGGCTGGGCATGTACTCGGGCTGGCCGTTGAAATGCTGTTGCCGGTATATGGGCAGGGGTTCCTCTCCTGCCGGGCCAGTCACAGTTAGTGTACAGTTGATACGTAATAAGAGACTAAGAACATTGATATAGTTGGGTATATCTGCACTTGCAACATCAATTCCAGGAACACGAGCCATTTATGTATTAAAATTACAACAACTACCATAATATATTTAATAATATGAAAACAGTAAATTAAAAAAAATTAACAAAGAGCCTATAATTCCCTTCCACTAGTTTAATTCTATTCCAAACGTGCATATTTTAATAAATCACGTCAGATATGATAAACCTTATTTTAAATAACAAAAAAATGTATCTGTCTTTATGCGCTATTGATAAGTAAGATTAGATATTAATTTATTATTATTTGTAAATTTGAGATCAATGATAAAAGTAATAATAACTTTATCAAAAATCGACATCAAAATACAAATCTATAAAAGTACGATATTTCTAAATTTCGTATCCAATATTATAGAAAATGAGATGTCATTAAGGAAATCACATACAATTTTTAAAAATATATTCTTAGACTGTCAAGGAAAAAATAATCAAAATATTACTGGAAAATATTATCAAATAACGGACATACAGTAAGTTAGAATAATTTTTGTCGTCTGTAGCCAAGGACTCAGTATTTGTGCAGGATCGCTTTCTTAGGGACAAAAAGGAAGCCATAAAAAATAACTTTGATTCATAGATCATGGGAGTAAGTATTTTGGGCAAAGTCAGTTGAATATATGACTAAGAATGTGACAAGGTGTTTCACCATAGTCTGGGTACTTGTTAGGAACTATGAGGCGGTGTTGTGCTAAGAGAGTGTCGCGGGATCTATAAATTATGCCTTCTGAGGGGTTAATTTTGGAGAGTATTTTTGAACTGTGGGTTGAGAATGCCATGGTTTGAATAATGATGCTAACTTGAGTTCGCGTTTGTAGGCTTTATCGTCAATGTGTTAGTGGTGTTCTGTGACGTCAGTGTGTTAGTGGTGTTCTGTGACGTCAGTGTGTTAGTGGTGTTCTGTGATGTCAATGTGTTAGTGGTGTTCTGTGATGTCAATGTGTTAGTGGTGTTCTGTGACGTCAGTGTCTTAGTGGTGTTCTGTGACGTCAGTGTCTTAGTGGTGTTCCGTGACTATGATATGTTTTCAGTTTGTTTTTTATATAATAAAGAATCTGTTTTAGAGATGAGTGGTTAGAATAAAATAGTTTATGAAGTATTATAAAAGCTCGGGTGGCAAAAAAGGATGATTAAATTATGAGCACGTGCTGTAAAATATTAGGCGGTAAATGATAAATACTCGTATATTAGTAAATAAATAGTTATTAACCGAAAAATTATAATTGCATAAAAGATGTAAAAAAACTGTCATGTCCAATATTTCTGAAACAATTTGCATTATCAAATATAATATACAATAACTAACTAACTAAACAATACAACATACCTTTCCTAAGTCGTGGTTTAACTAAAACAACAACAACAATCAATATGAAATGTAAAAAATGATAAGAGCGATTCGTTCAAAAAGATGTCCAAAAAAATTATTCAGCAAAACAATATTAAAAAATATTTGGCACGCTTCTAATTAACCATTAGAAAATGGTTGTAAAGAATATAAAACTATTTTTTAGAACACAAAGAGCTCAACAAACCCTTTGAACTCTCATATCGACAGATTTTATAGTTTTCAATACATGCAGTGTCATATTATTGAATTTTGTGTATCTCATTTCAGTTAATGATGGCGACTTTATTATAACAAGTGCTGCACTGATATATAAATGTAAAAAACACCAAATATTCGTATATAGAAAAATTACCAAATAATTTCGTTACAGGCATGTTAAATTTTAAGTTTTACTATTTGTTCTAAAAACCAATACATACAATTAGTACTTAAAATTAATACGATACCCATACCATTTTTTAAAATTATTAATAATAAATTAATTTCCAGATGCATTTACTGAAGGATTTTGAAATGCGTAAAACTATTTTTCCGTTGAAACAGAAGTAGTAAAATGGCATTATGACGAAAGATAGCAATCATATTTTCCAATTCGAAATATTTAAGAAATTTTTAACTTAATGCAGTAATCACAATAGTATAAAAATTCTTTATTTGTCATTCTCAAGTATTATTATTAAAAAACAAGCACAAATTATTAAGCAGCAATGTACATTTCAAATTTTAACCACAAATAAGTCAAAACATGTTTATGACCTTACGTAAAAACACAATTGAAATTTGTTATTCTATTCATATTACACATATCACGAGAATTTAAATACTTGAGAGTACATGTTATTCCACATACAATGTATACTAATAATACAACTGAAACAAAACTATCACAGGTTCGAAAGCAAACAGAACAATGAAACTCAAGCGGTACCTTTCTTGATAGGCGCAAGAACTATGAAATAAAAATGTTAAAACATTAAAAAAATTGCAACAGTTTTCGCAATTAACTGAAAATAAATTTAAAAAATAACTTTTTTTACATTTTATTCTACATATTTCATTTTAATATATTTAGAAAAATTTTGCATTTTTAGTAATGCACTGTTCACATGAATAAGAGTTAAAGTATTTGGCTAAGCAGACCGACCACTACAAAATTAATTCAATTTTAGATAAATCACAAGAACGACAAACAAGACAACCAACAGGGATGTGACTAGGAACTGATAATCAAATAGCAGACCTGTCCTTAAAATGACTGATGTTAACAGAGCCTTTAAAATGTAAAAATAATACCGATGGATAAACGTCGGCTGAAAGAAAGCATATTTAATAAATTATTAAATGCAAAAGATGAAAAACTTTGAATAAATATTCAGAATTGTTTTATGAAAGAGGGAACAGAACGCTAAATTCCATGATCGTAATTTACAATGGTAGACATGCTTAAATTAAACTAAAGGCACATGTGTAGTAATCGAGGTATAGCTTATATACACTTTAATAATTATATTCGACACATTTGTGAAAATATATACGTACATCTGTTATCAGAACTTAATACAGAAAATGGTATAATAATAATTTAAGCACACCTGACATTTCTTCAAATTCCAAAATGTCTGCAAAATATTATAAATACAAATATACCTACTGAAGCATTAACAATAATAATGTTTACATAATAATGTATATAGTATAATTTATATAATTAATTTGAGGTATTCTAATTATACTGTAACATATTATTGCAACATTTTTTACGATGTTTTTAAAACTGTAGGTAAGCTAAATATATTATGGATAAAATAAATAGTTGTCTCATAAATTACAATTGCACTCAAATAATAAATTTTTATTGTACAAACATTAAACTCGTCAACATTGGTCTACTTGTTCAGTTAATCAACTACATAATATACAATTTCATAATATGATACATGAATACACTAGAAAAAAATAAAATACATAAATTCCATTCACCGCGGTGCTAATTAATCCTTATTTATTTTAAATATTCCATTGTCAAAGTAATTCAATAAGTACAATTTTGTTACTGTAATTATTTTTTATAGCAAATTAATGTAAAAATTGAAAACTTAAAATGTCATATACAATATATATTACCTTTTTCTTGTTCATATGTAGAAGCGGTATCAGGTACAACAGGAGCTAGTTTAGTCCGACTGAGTCCGGACTTGTCCACCGACTTGCGATCACCTCTATCTTCCGGAGAAACGGGCTGCTTTTCAGTGTCACCATGAAGACTAAAAAGAGAAAATTATATTCATTGAAAAAGTATATCAATCATGAAAATAAAACTAAATAGGTTATATTAAAATATAGTATAAATATAATAACTTTAACCGTGTTTTCCGCAGAACTTTTAGTACTGACTACTGATGGCCACATTGATAATTTTCATTAGAATAGTGGCCACTTCTCAGGACAATAAAATTATATTAAACAATAACATAATATATAAATATAGTAGGTAATAATGAACGTGTTTCAATACTAAAAATTATAACACCAATTAATAATGAGACATTTATCAAAATAAAATTATATAATGTAGGTGTAAGTATGATAGTTATTTAGTAAAGTCAAAGTGAAGACTAAAGATGTAAATGATCACGAAACTGACCACTAACCACCACGGCGATTATAAGTGTGCAGGATGCCATTGAAATAAATAGGGGATTATAGTATGACAAATCATTCATATTTTTAGTATTTTTTCAAGTGACTGGCTGGCCATATTTACAGTGCAAATGGTCACGGATGGCAGGAAAAACCAGGTTTGTGTAACATTGCTCATAAAATATAATTATAGGTAGTAGTTTATAAACTATAACATTCTTTTTTCCGCAGACATATTTTTTTTTAGTTACAAATGATTACTTTTTAAATTTTTATATAATTTAATAGTCAAACAAGAATTTCCTTCATCTTAAATAATACAGTAAATATATATATTTATTATCATAATTACCCATAAACAATTCTACTATTAGAAGTGCTGTTCTCCTTTAAAAATGCATAGTCACTAGCATTAGAACTTCTTTTGAACGATGCATGGGCCTTCTTAATATGTAGAAGACTTTTCACATCATCCTTTGATGAGTACAATACTATTCCTGCAACAGTTAATGCAGAAAAGCAGCTAGTCCAAGGTATGAAGTGCTTCCAGTTTCTCTTATCATCTTCCTGTCTTTCATGGCGATAGAATCGAAGACAGTGTGTGTACGGTTGTGTGAGATACTGTGGAGACTTGTCAATTTTATAAGAAATGTTGGCAGAGGTCAATAGTGGCTGAGCATATCTAAGGTTGCACTTCAAACTATACGATCTTCCCAATAAACGTGTTAGCATATTGAGCAATTCTGAAAACAGATAATTTCAAAAACATACAAATTTAAAACATCATCAATAAAGAGAACTAAACTTATAAAATAATTTTAATATTCAATTTTGTTTAATAATGAAAAATAATAATATAACCAATAAAAAAAGTATAACAGTGATTCAACAAAAGTGCTTTTAATCATATTCTTAGATCTAATATAGACTTAAATATTTAACTAGTATGGATAACCTGTGATATAAACACAAAAATTAAGAATGACAACCCACATGTAAATTTGCTCAGTGCTAAACTAGACTAGCAAAAGAACAATTGAATTTTATACTTTAAAATTAATTTTTGGAAAACTAACAATTTCGAAAGAGATATATCACATTTCAAATAAAAATATAAACCTATGTTAGATTTTCAATCCACAACACAACTTATGTTTACTACACTAAAAAAAATTATATTTTAAAATAATTAGCTAATAACTAATAACTACAAGCTCATTAATAAATAATTAACAAACATAAAATAAAAAATTATAACATTTGGTTAAACAAAAATAAAAGCAAAACAAGTAACAAACTGTTTATTGAAGAAAAACCAATCATCCATATATATACATAATATACATTACATGAAATTCAAAAAACACAATAACAAAGTGATATATATATATATATAATATATAAGTAGAGCCAAAAAATCAATAAATAACATAGACATGCAAAATAAAAATATACTAGTTTCAAATAAGTTGGAAGAATTTAAGACCAAAATAAAACTGTAAAGGCCATGGCGATGCAGCAAACAGCAACATATGGACTTTTCCGTTCACCTGAAACATTCATATATTGAAATTAAAAGTAGAAAATGGTCATTTTAACTAACTTCGATCAAGTATAATATGAAATAATATTTATATTCTGAAAGTGAATTACATAATATGCTATTATTACTTTTGTGAAGACAATATATTGTATAATGTACTTCAATTAATACTGGGTAAGCAGAGTTGTAGACAATTTGAAAGCAAACTAAAATTATCCATGTTACTTCAGATGTTATCAAATTGTTGAACAAAGTAGACAATAACTATTTTTTACATATACAGTTAGATATTAAAAACGATACAAAGTGTTTTCAAATTATTTCAAAGTTTTCTGGCAGTGTGGTGTATACAACCATATAATATAATATTCATGATGAACTTATAGTTGTGTATATAAATATTTCAAAAAGCAATTACAAAACAGGTGTATTCTTTCAATACAATATTAAATGAAAGTATAATCACAGTATTTATAGTGATTAAATAATTATATTTCAAGCAAAGTTTTTAAACAATTTTTAAATAGTTTTAATTTTTAACTATGGCACTAAACTACAATAATGATTAGTAGAATAAAAACTCAAGAAAATACTTATATATATTACAAAAAGGAATTGAGAGAACAAAAAACACAACTGAAAGACAAAGTGTAAAAGCGATATTTTGCTTTTAAATTTCAGTTGCATTTAAAAAGAATATTATCTATAAAAATTACTTAAAGTCAATTACACTAACTATATTTTATATCTACAATAAAGAATTAGTTACACCGCATAATATTTCTTAGATAAAAAACATATTTATTCCTATCATTGTAAAGTAGTGACTGGTTTAACAATGTTTTAATAATATTCATAATATTAAAATCTTATGATAGATACTTATGTATAATTTGTTTTATCAACATAAAACTTGAAAAACAATTTGCAATTTTATATAAAATCTTACTATTAAGTAGTATATATTTAATTAATTAACTTGCCAGGTGTCAATACACAAAATGTGTTATATAATTGAATTCAAGTTTGGAAACATGTGTTAAGCACATATTTAAATAGAAATGAGACTATTTTTAAAGAATAAAAAATATTTTATAAATAAAAAACAAAATTTTAAAAAGTAATTAATAAAAAAATTAGTCTACCTATTCTTGCACATTTCCAGAAGATTCCCGTGAGCCTAAAATTATATGTAAACAAGAAAGAAGGTAATCTTAAAATATATTAGATTTTATAATATAATTGACATACCCAGTTTTGTGTCTATCCAACAAGCTTGGTGCAAATGAACGCATGTAAGCACAGGTGCAAATCAGAAGAAGAATAACAGTCAGTAAACTTTGAAAGTTAAAAATGGCCGACTGAAATATACATAATAATTTAACAATGGAGTACACAGCACATATATGAAGCATTTAAGAACATATACTAGTTTAACTATCCTCACACAGGTTAGTTAGGCTTTAACTAATGTTTAAAGAAAGAAGTCAATTTAATTTTTTAATAATTACCAAGTCAGTTATATATTAAGTAAAAAGTTATATAAATAGCATGACTACAAAATTAGATAAAAACTATATATTTATATATTCATATATTCATTAATTGTATACTTGTATGCTGTTGTTAATAGCATTTTTTATAAAATACTTATTTGTAACTGTAATTAAATATTTAATTAAAAATGTTATATTCTTCAAATATACAATAGCAATTGCCTGAAACACATTTTCATGAACTTTTTAGAAAATTAGAGATAAAATTGATGGAATATTTTACAAACATAATTAATATATTTACATAAAAATATGCACCCAAAAAAAGTAAATACTTAGACAAAATATATAATAATGTATATTACTGTTCTACAAGTTTCACAAAACCATACTATACCTAAAAACTGTATTATTGCTTAGAGAAAAGATCCTAACTAAACTATATGTGCAAAACAATATTTGTTACATAAAAGCAAATCCCATCTAATTAATCAACAATATAAAGTATATCTAAATACTAAATATTATACTTAGGATTTGCTCCACAAATTTTAAATACAATCAAGCTTACAATTGTATAGTTTCAGAGATAAGTTTCTTTGCCTTTAACAACACTTTTCAGTCTCACTGTGCAGTTTTTTTTATTATTACAACAGCGTTTTTGATTGAAAGCTCAATTAACATTTTTTTTAGCTTTAAAACATTTAATGTGTTGTCTTCTTCAAATGTACAAATCCTCCTTTGCTTTAGAAAATCAATACGGCAGTGAAACTTATTTATTTATCAAATATTCAAGATACATGATTTGAATATTGAAATTCTCTAAGCTTGTAAAAAAATTGAAATTACAATAATTGTAATACCTTAGTACAACATTATGAATTAGACTATTATGAATAGATTATACATACTCATGAAATAATATTAAGCCTAACAATATTACTTATATATATTTCAGTTTTATGCAAGTTTTGAAGAATTATATGCATAAATTATGTATTTTAGAACAATTACTATAATACTTATTACAGAAATATATATTGCATATGGGCAAAAACAACGTGACTAACGTGACATTTCCAGATTTTTTCTACTATACAATTAGTTGATAACATCATGGAATATGGTATGTATTCAA